>PGTU02000004.1:2004837-2055785 GCA_002896215.2 Cicer echinospermum | reverse complement strand
AGGGACTGCTAACACCCCGTTTTTCAAAGCGAGGGTAATTTTTTTTTTTTAAAAGAAATTAAACTGAAACAGAGAAATAAACAAGAAAATGTCTTTGGAAAATAATTGAGTCATTATGATTTACAAGCAGCGGAAAAGTCACTCCAATTATAATCCAAACCATTTACACAACAACAAAAGGTACATGTAACCATTGAAAATAACATGTCAAGCTGACAATATTAGTATAGGTACAGTCTTCCATTTAAAATAAATACAATACAAAAGAAAGACATCTGATCCCTCTATGTCAACCTAATCTGATCATATTTCAACACAACTAAACACCCTGGTAATCTCCACGCGCCCCGTGAGATCCTCCTAACGTAGCTGCAGTCAAGCGTTCCCATCTCCATTCCCGTCCGTAGGGTACGAATCGGTAGGATCGTCCTGACTCTCATCTGAGGGCGAAGCCCAGATTTCCACAATAATTGTAAGGTCACCAACCGAAAATAACAGATAACACATAACATTTAAGTTTTAAATGCACAAAATAACCTTTCAACTAAGCATGCACCTTAAAAGGATTTTCCATATGCTAAAAGTTCATATAATGCTTGTCAATTAACAATGAACTCAAAATGAAGTTCTCAAACCATTAAGTAATACATAACTGACCAAAGCATTGATAAATCAATTGAGAAATCGATTATCTAACTCAAAATAAGTACTTTTGCTGAGGAAATCGATTGCCAAATCGATTTGGTCAGTTCTGCTGAGTTTCTGCATGACCAAATCGATTTCTAAGTCGATTTTGTCAGTTCTGATGAGTCCCTGGGTTGCCAAATCGATTTCCAAATCGATTTCGGCAGTTTTGCTGAGTTCCTGCCTCTCTGCCAATCGATTTCCAAATCGATTTCTTAAAAGATTTTGAAAGATATATTATACAATCGATTGGCAAATCGATTAGGTCAAAATGGTGAACTTCCTGCAACTCATCCAATCGATTGGAAATCGATTTCCCTGATCGTTTTTCCAAAAATCATGCATTTACTCAAGTCATTCCTAATCACGTTCACAACCTAACACTTAGCAATTCCTACGCGATTACCACGACAATTGGGATCTCGATAACCATCATACTTACACACAACAATCAACACATAACACTTAGCATTTTCAACACAATTAATACAACATCATGGATTCGAAATGGTATTGCAATCAAACATGTTATCACCAAATTCCAAAACATAACACTTAGCATTTATAACACATTACTACACAACAAAAATGAACCAACAGTTCACAAATCAACAGGGTGTAGTCTCTTGCGGACAAACACAATTCCCTCAGGAACGTAAGTCGTAAACGTACTACCTATCACGGTCCGTACCGTTTACCGAGGTGCCACCTATCCCGGGTCAGCACAACTTACAAAACATACACGAGTAAACGAGACATTAAGAGATTCCCCATTCTTAATTCTCGTCTAACTTAAACCAGGGCGTAGTCTCTCACGGACAGACCCCTGCGCAGTCTCTCACGGACAAACGCAATTCCCGCAGGAACGTAAGTCGTAAACGTACTACCTATCACGGGTCCGTACTGTTTACCGAGTGCCACCTATCCCGGGTCAGCACAACTTACCAAACACAATTCCCTCAGGAACGTAAGTCGTAAACGTACTACCTATCACGGGTCTGTACTGTTTACCGAGGTGCCACCCATCCCGGGTCAGCACAAACTTACCAAACGTAAATCGTAAACGTACTGCCTATCACGCCTTTACTGTTTACCAAGGTGCCACCTATCCCGGGTCAGCACGATTTACCGAAACACACATAAAAAAAAGCGAGACATTAAGAGATTCCCCATTCTAATTCTCATTTAACTTAACGATTTTCAAGACAAAACATTCAGTAAATAAGTCATTAAGAGATTCCCCATTCTTAATACTCATTACTGAAACGATTTTCAAAAAACGAACATTAAGTAACCGAGACATTAAGAGATTCCCCATTCTCAACGCCCAGTTATCTTAAACAATTTTCCAAACAAAATAATAAGTAACCGAGACATTAAGAGATTCCCATTCTTAACGCCAGTTAACTTAAACGGTTTTCAAAACAAAATATAAGTAACCGAGACATTAAGAGATTCCCCATTCTTAACGCCCAGTTAACTTAAACGATTTTCTTTAAAACAAAATATTAAGTAACCGAGACATTAAGAGGTCCCCTCCTTAACGTCCAGTTAACTTAAACGGTTTTCAAAACAAAATATTAAGTAACCGAGACATTAAGAGATTCCCCATCTTAACGCCCAGTTAACTTAAACGATTTTTCTTTAAAACAAAATATTAAGTAACCGAGACATTAAGAGGTTCCCCCTCCTTAACGTCCAGTTAACTTAAACGGTTTTCAAAACAAAATATTAAGTAACCGAGACATTAAGAGAGATTCCCCATTCTTAACGCCCAGTTAACTTAAACGATTTTTCTTTAAAACAAAATATTAAGTAACCGAGACATTAAAGAGATTCCCCCTATTCTCTTTTCTCTGAATTCTCAGTCCCTCAAACTTGGGATGATGTAACGACGAAAGTTTTTAATCCTCTTGACTCCGCAGCACGGATCTCTCTTCCCTCTTTTCGATCGCGTTGAGTCTTGGCTGCAGTCTGTGCAGCAACAGAAGCAGCCATGTTATTCATAAGCCTCCGCCATTCGATCATTCCTACTGGCATTGGTTCTCGGGACGTCATTCCTCCTTGGCAGCATTGGTTTCCTATAAAAAACCATCATCAAGTAGAGTCTTAACACTACTTCAATAATTCTAAGAATAACTCCCGACCATATCAGCACATAATAAAATTATGACTTGACAACTTAAAACCACCTAAACCGACACATGATCAGACAACACTCGTAACCTACAATCTAGAACCAAGGTTCCACAGCCCCCAAGAAAACCAAAACCAAAGCTCTGATACCACAATGTAACACCCCGTTTTCCAAAGCGAGGGTATATTTTTTTTTTTTAAAAGAAATTAAACTGAAAACAGAGAAATAAACAAGAAAATGTCTTTGGATAAATAATTGAGTCATTATGATTACAAGCAGCGGAAAAGTCACTCCAATTATAAATCCAAACCATTTACACAACAACAAAAGGTACATGTAACCATTGAAAATAACATGTCAAGCTGACAATATTAGTATAGGTACAGTCTTCCATTTTAAAATAAATACAATACAAAAGAAAGACATTCTGATCCCTCTATGTCAACCTAATCTGATCATATTTCAACACAACTAAACACCCTGGTAATCTCCACGCGCCCCGTGAGATCCTCCTAACGTAGCTGCAGTCAAGCGTTCCCATCTCCATTCCCGTCCGTAGGGTACGAATCGGTAGGATCGTCCTGACTCTCATCTGAGGGCGAAGCCCAGATTTCCACAATAATTGTAAAGGTCACCAACCGAAAATAACAGATAACACATAACATTTAAGTTTTAAATGCACAAAATAACCTTTCAACTAAGCATGCACTTTAAAAGGATTTTCCATATGCTAAAAGTTCATATAATGCTTGTCAATTAACAATGAACTCAAAATGAAGTTCTCAAACCATTAAGTAATACATAACTGACCAAAGCATTGATAAATCAATTGAGAAATCGATTATCTAACTCAAAATAAGTACTTTTGCTGAGGAAATCGATTGCCAAATCGATTTGGTCAGTTCTGCTGAGTTTCTGCATGACCAAATCGATTTCTAAGTCGATTTTGTCAGTTCTGATGAGTCCCTGGGTTGCCAAATCGATTTCCAAATCGATTTCGGCAGTTTTGCTGAGTTCCTGCCTCTCTGCCAATCGATTTCCAAATCGATTTCTTAAAAGATTTTGAAAGATATATTTATACAATCGATTGGCAAATCGATTAGGTCAAAATGGTGAACTTCCTGCAACTCATCCAATCGATTGGGAAATCGATTTCCCTGATCGTTTTTTCCAAAAATTCGTGCATTTACTCAAGTCATTCCTAATCACGTTCACAACCTAACACTTAGCAATTCCTACGCGATTACCACGACAATTGGGATCTCGATAACCATCATACTTACACACAACAATCAACAGATAACACTAGCATTTTCAACACAATTAATACAACATCATGGATTTCGAAATGGTATTGCAATCAAACATGTTATCACCAAATTCCAAAACATAACACTTAGCATTTATAACACATTACTACACAAAAAAATGAACCAACAGTTCACAAATCAACAGGGTGTAGTCTCTTGCGGACAAACACAATTCCCTCAGGAACGTAAGTCGTAAACGTACTACCTATCACGGGTCTGTACCGTTTACCGAGGTGCCACCTATCCCGGGTCAGCACAACTTACCAAAACATACACGAGTAAACGAGACATTAAGAGATTCCCCATTCTTAATTCTCGTCTAACTTAAACCAGGGCGTAGTCTCTCACGGACAGACCCCTGCGCAGTCTCTCACGGACAAACGCAATTCCCGCAGGAACGTAAGTCGTAAACGTACTACCTATCACGGGTCCGTACTGTTTACCGAGGTGCCACCTATCCCGGGTCAGCACAACTTACCAAACACAATTCCCTCAGGAACGTAAGTCGTAAACGTACTACTATCACGGGTCTGTACTGTTTACCGAGGTGCCACCCATCCCGGGTCAGCACGAAACTTACCAAACGTAAATCGTAAACGTACTGCCTATCACGGCCTTTACTGTTTACCAAGGTGCCACCTATCCCGGGTCAGCACGATTTACCGAAACACACATAAAAAAAAGCGAGACATTAAGAGATTCCCCATTCTTAATTCTCATTTAACTTAACGATTTTCAGACAAAACATTCAGTAAATAAGTCATTAAGAGATTCCCCATTCTTAATACTCATTTACTGAAACGATTTTCAAAAACGAACATTAAGTAACCGAGACATTAAGAGATTCCCCATTCTCAACGCCCAGTTATCTTAAACAATTTTCCAAACAAAATAATAAGTAACCGAGACATTAAGAGATTCCCCATTCTTAACGCCCAGTTAACTTAAACGGTTTTCAAAACAAAATATTAAGTAACCGAGACATTAAGAGATTCCCCATTCTTAACGCCCAGTTAACTTAAACGATTTTTCTTTAAAACAAAATATTAAGTAACCGAGACATTAAGAGGTTCCCCTCCTTAACGTCCAGTTAACTTAAACGGTTTTCAAAACAAAATATTAAGTAACCGAGACATTTCCCCATTCTTAACGCCCAGTTAACTTAAACGATTTTCTTTAAAACAAAATATTAAGTAACCGAGACATTAAGAGGTTCCCCTCCTTAACGTCCAGTTAACTTAAACGGTTTTCAAAACAAAATATTAAGTAACCGAGACATTAAGAGATTCCCCATTCTTAACGCTTAACTAAAACGATTTTTCTTTAAAAACAAAATATTAAGTAACCGAGACATTAAGAGGTTCCCCCTCCTTAACGTCCAGTTAACTTAAACGGTTTTCAAAACAAAATATTAAGTAACCGAGACATTAAGAGATTCCCCATTCTTAACGCCCAGTTAACTTAAACGATTTTTCTTTAAAACAAAATATTAAGTAACCGAGACATTAAGAGATTCCCCCTCCTTAACGTCCAGTTAACTTAAACGGTTTTCAAAACAAAATATTAAGTAACCGAGACATTAAGAGATTCCCCATTCTTAACGCCCAGTTAACTTAAACGATTTTTCACAAACAAACGCACATTAAGTAAACGAGACATTAAGAGATTCCCCATTCTTAATGCTCATTTAACTTAATGGTTTTCAAGTTTCACACAACACAAACTCAACAAATTCTCACATCAAAACATATCAATTCATTTATTCACAAATCCAACCATACACACATCAAATCTCATCAATATCAATTAAGAGCATGTCAAAAACAACGAACACAAATCAAAGCAACATAACACCCAGATACAACCAATTTCATTTGTTCATAATCATATACAATGACTTCAAATTCATTTACCACGAAAACATTCATCAATATAAACAAAACCTAACTCTAAGGTTTTACCCATAACGCACTAGTTTCGTTTTTCCCGCAAATCGATACATTTAACCCTAACAAAATTCCTTCCCACACAACCACAGATAAGTCCCTAATGCAAACTAAAAGTTTGGAAGGAGCCTTACCTCAACGTTAGCTTTAACGGACGTTTCCGGTACCGTGAGTAATTCCGGTAAAATCTCCGCTCGCAACTTCGCCTCCAAATAGGTCCCTAGCACCGTAGCGTGGTAGTGAGCAACCTTCCCTTCTGACTCTTCGCGAAACGAAGCTTGGATCTTGAAGAAACGGAGAGGTTTGTGTTTGGATCTCAAAAACCGTTTTTCTTCGTTTTCGAAACAAAGGGGAAGAATGGAGTTGCAAAAACCTTGATCTAACTCTCCCCCAACCTTGGGTTACTAGTTTTGAAGAAAAGAAAGCGACGAAACTGAAAATGGGAGAAAGGAGGGAAAAGCTTCGCGGTCGAACAGAGGAAGGAGATGGAAAATTCTAATTTTCCTTCCTTTCTTTTTCTTTCCTTTCTTTTTCCTTTCTTCCTTTTTCCTTCCTTCCTTTATATACTATTTTCTTTTCCTTTTCCTTCCTTCTAGTTTTCCTTTCTTTTTCCCTCCAAACAAACATATATAAATATAATAAATATAACTTAACAAATATCTCAAAATCTAGATATTTATTAAATTACCGGTTCACCCGAAACGCCTTAAATTAACCGTAAAGTATTTTCCGCAGTTAAATTCAATTTATTTATCGACGAGAAATTCTAATTGGCATCGAAATATCTTTTTGATTAGAAAACTCCAAAATATTATTAACTTTGGCTTAAAAGCCTCCGAGCCAAAATCCAAAATATACCAAAAATACATAAAAGGGTACTTTAAAATTACGGGTCTTACATTACTCCCCCCTAAAATTAGTTTCGTCCTCGAAACTATGCGTCGATAATTAGCTCTGGGTGTTGTTCTCTCATCTTGCTCTCCAATTCTCAAGTCGCCTCTCCAGTAATTGGGTTCCAAATCACCTTGACCAACGAACATCTTTGGTCCTCAATCGCTAAATCTTCCTGTCCTCAATCCTCACAGGTGGTACTTCGAATGTCAAGTTATCCTTCGGTTGGATTGTGTCTGGTTCGATCACATGCGATGGATCTGCAAGATATTTCCTCAACTGTGATATAGGAAACACGTCATGAATGTTGGACAGTATCGGAGGCAATGCAATCCGATAAGCAACAGGCCCAATTCGTGCAGAAATCTGACATGGTCCAATGTATTTCGGAGTCAACTTCTTCGATCTTGACGCCCTACCAACTCCCGTAGTAGGTGTGACTCTCGGAAATACATGGTCACCCTATTCGAATTCTAACAGTCTGCGACGCTTGTCCGCGTAACTCTTCTGACGACCTTGTGAAGTCTTCATTTTCTCCTTGATTTTCCTTACCTTAGCTGTAGTCTGTTGCACCATCTCTGGTCCGACGATCATATTTTTCACCGTCCTTATACCCACACAAGGGCGTTTGACACTTGCGCCCACAAAAGTCTCCTCTGGAGCCATTCCAATACTTGCGTGGAAACTATTTGTTGTAGGTGAACTCAATCATAGCCTCGTTCCGAAGGCTTCGTGCAATGCTCCCAAAAATGTGATGTGAACTTCGGATCACGGTCTGATACAATACTCGATAGTACTCCATGTAATCTCTAAAGGTCGCAACACCCCCAGCAGGTCGCTGATGTTCCACCTTGTACGGAACATCCACCTAGTACCAAACCTAAACACTAGGTATGACGCCGACACATTGAGTACAATGTATCATTAACCAATGATAGGGCTTCCCATTCCTATCAAGAATGATCTTGGGTTACTGTAGAGGTAAACACTCAAATTAATCGAGAAGTCCCTATTCTGAATGGTTATTTTGACAAGTAAACATGCATAATTTACTGTCAAAGTCTTAGCAGTAAAGTAGACACGGACAACTTCAAACAATTTACATAATCCATAGCAATGAAGGAATGGGTTGCCCCCGAATCAGAAAGTGTAGTTAAGAGGTTACCTGTAATCGCACAGTCATATTGAATCAGATCGCTAGATAAATCAGCGCCGACGCAATACACCTGTCCTCTAGCAGTAGGAAGAGTAATCCTAGCTACATCCACCATTGGTTCCGCCTTCGGAGCCTCGCAATTCCTTGCAAAGTGCCCTGGTTTATGGCAATTGTAGCAAGTAGTACTGTCAAAGGTACAAGCATAAGCATAATGTCCTTCTTCTCCACATCGGAAACATCGTATGCCTTGTCCCACTTGCTTCTCAAGGTCTTGGTTCCCTGGGTTATCCCGTCCCCCATTGTTATCATGTGGTCGATTATAAAATTTTAGCAACCTGTTTTCCCTTGTTCTGATACTTCGCCCGACTAGGTCCTCCTGAGTTAAAATTCCCTCCTCGGCTAGCTCTCTTATTCTTCATCTCCTCAACTTCTCTACATTTTTCCACAAGAACCTGGAAACGTTGAATTCCCAAGGGTAAGACAAAACTCTTGAATCTCATACTTTAGTCCGTCTTGGAAACGATGACACAAGAATGGCTCGTCCACCTCTTCACGGAAAAATCAGAAATGCCTTGATAGTGATTCAAACTTAGCAGCATATTCGCCCACGGTCATGTTCCCCTGATGTAGTTTCAGGAAATCATCACCCAGTCTAGTCCTGGTACTCATCGGGAAGTATTTGTCGAAAAACTTCCCTTTGAAAGATTCCCAGTTCACCTCCTCGTGAGCTGATCTCATCAACGACCTTGTACTCCTCCACCAGTACTCAGCGTCTCCTAGTAGCATATAAGTGGCATAGTTGACCCTCACTCCCGCCTGACAGTTAATCATTTCGAAGATCTTCTCCATTTCTTGGATCCATTGACTTGCTTTCTCTGAATTCTCAGTCCCCTCAAACTTGGGAGGATTGTAACGACGAAAGTCTTTTAATCCTCTTGACTCCGCAGCACGGATCTCTCTTCCCCTCTTTTCGAGATCGCGTTGAGTCTTGGCTGCAGTCTGTGCAGCAACAGAAGCAGCCATGTTATTCATAGCCTCCGCCATTCGATCATTCCTACTGGCATTGGTTCTCGGACGTCATTCCTCCTTGGCAGCATGGTTTCCCTATAAAACCCATCATCAAGTAGAGTCTTAACACTACTTCAATAATTCTAAGAATAACTCCCGACCATATCAGCACATAATAAAATTATGAACTTGACAACTTAAACCACCTAAACCGACACATGATCAGACAACAACTCGTAACCTACAATCTAGAACCAAGGTTCCACAGCCCCCAAAGAAAACCAAAACCAAAGCTCTGATACCACAATGTAACACCCCGTTTTTCAAAGCGAGGGTATATTTTTTTTTTAAAAGAAATTAAACTGAAACAGAGAAATAAACAAGAAAATGTCTTTGGATAAATAATTGAGTCATTATGATTTACAAGCAGCGGAAAAGTCACTCCAATTATAAATCCAAACCATTTACACAACAACAAAAGGTACATGTAACCATTGAAAATAACATGTCAAGCTGACAATATTAGTATAGGTACAGTCTTCCATTTTAAAATAAATACAATACAAAAGAAAGACATCTGATCCCTCTATGTCAACCTAATCTGATCATATTTCAACACAACTAAACACCCTGGGTAATCTCCACGCGCCCCGTGAGATCCTCCTAACGTAGCTGCAGTCAAGCGTTCCCATCTCCATTCCCGTCCGTAGGGTACGAATCGGTAGGATCGTCCTGACTCTCATCTGAGGGCGAAGCCCAGATTTCCACAATAATTGTAAAGGTCACCAACCGAAAATAACAGATAACACATAACATTTAAGTTTTAAATGCACAAAATAACCTTTCAACTAAGCATGCACCTTAAAAGGATTTTCCATATGCTAAAAGTTCATATAATGCTTGTCAATTAACAATGAACTCAAAATGAAGTTCTCAAACCATTAAGTAATACATAACTGACCAAAGCATTGATAAATCAATTGAGAAATCGATTATCTAACTCAAAATAAGTACTTTTGCTGAGGAAATCGATTGCCAAATCGATTTGGTCAGTTCTGCTGAGTTTCTGCATGACCAAATCGATTTCTAAGTCGATTTTGTCAGTTCTGATGAGTCCTGGGTTTCGATTTCCAAATCGATTTCGGCAGTTTTGCTGAGTTCCTGCCTCTCTGCCAATCGATTTCCAAATCGATTTCTTAAAGATTTTGAAAGATATATTTATACAATCGATTGGCAAATCGATTAGGTCAAAATGGTGAACTTCCTGCAACTCATCCAATCGATTGGGAAATCGATTTCCCTGATCGTTTTTCCAAAAATTCGTGCATTTACTCAAGTCATTCCTAATCACGTTCACAACCTAACACTTAGCAATTCCTACGCGATTACCACGACAATTGGGATCTCGATAACCATCATACTTACACACAACAATCAACACATAACACTTAGCATTTTCAACACAATTAATACAACATCATGGATTTCGAAATGGTATTGCAATCAAACATGTTATCACCAAATTCCAAAACATAACACTTAGCATTTATAACACATTACTACACAACAAAAATGAACCAACAGTTCACAAATCAACAGGGTGTAGTCTCTTGCGGACAAACACAATTCCCTCAGGAACGTAAGTCGTAAACGTACTACCTATCACGGGTCTGTACCGTTTACCGAGGTGCCACCTATCCCGGGTCAGCACAACTTACCAAAACATACACGAGTAAACGAGACATTAAGAGATTCCCCATTCTTAATTCTCGTCTAACTTAAACCAGGGCGTAGTCTCTCACGGACAGACCCCTGCGCAGTCTCTCACGGACAAACGCAATTCCCGCAGGAACGTAAGTCGTAAACGTACTACCTATCACGGTCCGTACTGTTTACCGAGGTGCCACCTATCCCGGTCAGCACAACTTACCAAACACAATTCCCTCTAGGAACGTAAGTCGTAAACGTACTACCTATCACGGGTCTGTACTGTTTACCGAGGTGCCACCCATCCCGGGTCAGCACAACTTACCAAACGTAAATCGTAAACGTACTGCCTATCACGGCCTTTACTGTTTACCAAGGTGCCACCTATCCCGGGTCAGCACGATTTACCGAAACACACATAAAAAAAAAAGCGAGACATTAAGAGATTCCCCATTCTTAATTCTCATTTAACTTAACGATTTTCAAGACAAAACATTCAGTAAATAAGTCATTAAGAGATTCCCCATTCTTAATACTCATTTACTGAAACGATTTTCAAAAACGAACATTAAGTAACCGAGACATTAAGAGATTCCCCATTCTCAACGCCCAGTTATCTTAAACAATTTTCCAAACAAAATAATAAGTAACCGAGACATTAAGAGATTCCCCATTCTTAACGCCCAGTTAACTTAAACGGTTTTCAAAACAAAATATTAAGTAACCGAGACATTAAGAGATTCCCATTCTTAACGCCCAGTTAACTTAAACGATTTTTCTTTAAAACAAAATATTAAGTAACCGAGACATTAAGAGGTTCCCCCTCCTTAACGTCCAGTTAACTTAACGGTTTTCAAAACAAATATTAAGTAACCGAGACATTAAGAGATTCCCATTCTTAACGCCCAGTTAACTTAAACGATTTTTCTTTAAAACAAAATATTAAGTAACCGAGACATTAAGAGGTTCCCCTCCTCCTAACGTCCAGTTAACTTAAACGGTTTTCAAAACAAAATATTAAGTAACCGAGACATTAAGAGATTCCCCATTCTTAACGCCCAGTTAACTTAAACGATTTTTCTTTAAAACAAAATATTAAGTAACCGAGACATTAAGAGATTCCCCCTCCTTAACGTCCAGTTAACTTAAACGGTTTTCAAAACAAAATATTAAGTAACCGAGACATTAAGAGATTCCCCATTCTTAACGCCCAGTTAACTTAAACGATTTTTCTTTAAAACAAAATATTAAGTAACCGAGACATTAAGAGATTCCCCCTCCTTAACGTCCAGTTAACTTAAACGGTTTTCAAAACAAAATATTAAGTAACCGAGACATTAAGAGATTCCCCATTCTTAACGCCCAGTTAACTTAAACGATTTTTCACAAACAAACGCACATTAAGTAAACGAGACATTAAGAGATTCCCCATTCTTAATGCTCATTTAACTTAATGGTTTTCAAGTTTCACACAACACAAACTCAACAAATTCTCACATCAAAACATATCAATTCATTTATTCACAAATCCAACCATACACACATCAAATCTCATCAATATCAATTAAGAGCATGTCAAAAACAACGAACACAAATCAAAGCAACATAACACCCAGATACAACCAATTTCATTTGTTCATAATCATATACAATGACTTCAAATTCATTTACCACGAAACATTCATCAATATAAACAAAACCTAACTCTAAGGTTTTACCCATAACGCACTAGTTTCGTTTTTTCCGCAAATCGATACATTTAACCCTAACAAAATTCCTTCCCACACAACCACAGATAAGTCCCTAATGCAACTAAAAGTTTGGAAGGAGCCCTTACTCAACGTTAGCTTTAACGGACGTTTCCGGTACCGTGAGTAATTCCGGTAAAATCTCCGCTCGCAACTTCGCCTCCAAATAGGTCCCTAGCACCGTAGCGTGGTAGTGAGCAACCTTCCCTTCTGACTCTTCGCGAAACGAAGCTTGGATCTTGAAGAAACGGAGAGGTTTGTGTTTGGATCTCAAAAACCGTTTTTCTTCGTTTTCGAAACAAAGGGAAGAATGGAGTTGCAAAAACCTTGATCTAACTCTCCCCCAACCTTGGGTTACTAGTTTTGAAGAAAAGAAAGCGACGAAACTGAAAATGGGAGAAAGGAGGAAAAGCTTCGCGGTCGAACAGAGGAAGAGATGGAAAATTCTAATTTTCCTTCCTTTCTTTTTCTTTCCTTTCTTTTTCCTTTCTTCCTTTTTCCTTCCTTCCTTTATATACTATTTTCTTTTCCTTTTCCTTCCTTCTAGTTTTCCTTTCTTTTTCCCTCCAAACAAACATATATAAATATAATAAATATAACTTAACAAATATCTCAAAATCTAGATATTTATTAAATTACCGGTTCACCCGAAACGCCTTAAATTAACCGTAAAGTATTTTCCGCAGTTAAATTCAATTTATTTATCGACGAGAAATTCTAATTGGCATCGAAATATCTTTTTGATTAGAAAACTCCAAAATATTATTAACTTTGGCTTAAAAGCCTCCGAGCCAAAATTCCAAATATACCAAAAATACATAAAAGGGTACTTTAAAATTACGGGTCTTACAGGGACAGTTTCAGTTTGAGGTGGAGGTGGAGGTGGAGGCTGTGCTGGTTCAGCTGCAGGCTGAGATCTTATCCAATTCCTTGCACCTTTTCAATTGCATCTGATTCACAATTGATTCTCCAAAAATCAGGGTGGTCTTGACAGATTCTTCATTTACCAAAGAAACCTTGAAGCGTTTGAGAATCTTGGTGATCAGTTGCGGATAAGGTAGCATGAGCTTAGTCTGCGATGCTTCCAACATGTGCCTGAGCACTATCCAAGTCCAGCTCATCCTTAATTCCTTAGATAATCCCCATAGCAGTAGTATGTCCAACTTCTGGACTACTGCGTGATTTCCTGATCTTGGCACTAACATACGAGTCAAAGCATACATCAACATTCTATGTTGGACCTTCATTTGACCAATGGGCAGTGAAACCGATTCAACGAACCCATCGACCATCAGGTCTTTAACTGCTGTGTGTCTATCCATAGACTCTTCCCAACCTTGGTCAGCAGTGTCTGCTTCTGAACTTCCATCAATGGACTTGCCGTAAAAAGGCAATCCTGATAAGGTAGAGAAATCGTCGAAAGACATAGCAATCTTCTTCCCTTTGACTTGAGTAGTGAAACCTTCTTCAGTTAGCTTGAAAGATGAGTAGAATTCCCTGATCAGCCTAGGGTAACAGTCAAGTGTAGAAGAAAGAAAGTTCTCAAGTCCATGGAATCTGAGGTGATCCTGAAAAGTGAACTCGACATTATCAAAATAAGGAAAATCCATTGTCCTTGCTTCATGGATTTTTCTTTTTACGAAATCAGCTGATATGGAGGATTGAGGTTCCTTTTCTTTTGGTGCAGGACCTTCTTTGCAGGGGGTGAAGAAATGGGTTTCTTCTTTCGCTTTTGAGTAATCTCCTTCATTGCATCAGCCATTAATTTCTCAGTGGGAGGTTCCTTACGTTTCTTGATCTTATCTGGAATCGGAGCAGGAGCCTTTCCCTTGTCTTTAGCAAGAATCTTGTGGGTTGGAATCGGAACTCTCTTTGTTAGAGTTGGTGGGGTGAAGGAGTTTCACTTGTTGATGATGAAGAAGGTGAAGGTGTATGTGGCTGGGTTTGTTTCACACGAGCCATGATCGCAACAAAATAGAATGAATGTAGGTAGAGTGTAGATAGAATGAACAAACTGATGAAGATGCAGAAAAGTGAAGCAGATAGAGTGAAAATCTGGAAAATCTGGAAAAATCTGAGAAACTGATGAAGAAATCGATTTTGTCCTTTACCTTTTTATACTTTTACCCTTGTCAATCGATTTCCAAATCGATTTGGTTACCGTTACACCGAATCCTTAATCGATTGTGTAATTATGATGTCCAACGACTAGTAAAAAAGTTCGCAACGGTCATATTCCAAATCGATTCCCAAATCGATTTTCCGTTTTACTTAATCGATGTCCAAATCGATTGTCCCAAATGTCAAATACTGAACACTGAATCAGTCGATTTCCAAATCGATGCTCGGGATTTTTACAAAATATTTTCCAAAAAATCTGAAGTCTGGGCTAACCAAATCGATTTCCAAATCGATTTTTATAAACAGTTTTCATCAGGTAATCGATTTCCAACTCGATTTATCTGGAAAACTTCACTGATAAATACCAGAATGAGAAAAAATTATATTTCACTAGGATCAATGATCCCTAGTTTCATCCTTATGTTCAAAAAGCTTTCTTTTGGTAATGCTTTCGTGAAGATATCTGCTAGCTGTTCTGTAGTGTTTACATATTCAAGTTTGATGACTCCATTCTGAAATTGGTCTCTTATGAAGTGGTGCCTTACCTCAATATGTTTTGTCCTTGAATGCATTACTGGGTTCTTTGTTATGCTGATAGCACTTGTGTTATCACACATAATCGGCACTGTTCCCAAATCGACACCGAAGTCCATTAAATGCTGTTTCATCCACAAAATTTGAGCACAACAGCTCCCAGCTGCTATGTATTCGGCTTCTGCAGTAGACAATGCAATACTTGTTTGCTTCTTACTAAACCAGGACACTAGAGAATTACCAAGCAGATGACAAGTTCCTGAAGTACTCTTTCTGTCAAGTTTACAACCAGCAAAGTCTGAGTCTGAATAACCAACCAAAGTACATGTTGAACCTTTTGGATACCACAAACCAAGACTTTTAGTACCTACCAAGTATCTGAAAATTCTCTTTACTGCACTGAGATGGGATTCCTTCGGATTCGATTGATACCGTGCACACATGCAAACGCTGAACATAATATCTGGTCGGCTTGCTGTAAGGTAGAGCAGAGATCCAATCATACCACGAAATCTAGTTACATCTACAGGTTTACCTATCTCATCTCGGTCTAAGAAATTTCCTTGACTCATGGTGTATCAATGGACTTAAGTTTATCAAAGTTAAATTTCTTTATCAAATCAGAACAATATTTGGATTGACTAATGAAAATGCCTTGCTTGCTTTGGTTAATTTGAAATCCCAAGAAATATGACAGTTCACCCATCATTGACATTTCAAATTTCCTTTCATTAAGTTTTTCAAATTCTTTGCAAAGTTTATCATTTGTTGATCCAAATATGATGTCATCAACATAAATTTGGACCAGCAAGATGTCATTTTTCAGTAGTTTTTGTAAAGAGTGTCTTATCAACATTTCCTCTAGAAAAATTTTGTTGAATGAGGAAAGTGCTGAGTTTCTCATACCAAGCTCTTGGAGCTTGTTTCAACCCATAGAGGGCCTTTGAGAGTTTATACACATGGTTAGGAAAATCTGGATTTTCAAAACCTGGTGTTTGACTCACAAAAAACTTCCTCTTGTAGGTCTCCATTGAGAAAGGCACTCTTCACATCCATTTGATATAGATTGAAGTCCATGATACATGCATAAGCCAATAAAATCCTTATGGCTTCTAGTCTAGCTACAGGGCATAGGTCTCATCAAAGTCTATTCCCTCCTCTTGACTATAACCCTTTGCAACTAATCTGGCCTTATTCCTAGTTACCACACCATTCTCATCTAACTTATTTCTGAACACCCACCTGGTTCCTATAACATGCTTACCCTCTGGCCTAGGTACCAAGTTCCACACCTTGTTTCTCTCAAACTGGTTTAACTCCTCTTGCATAGCAAGTATCCACTCACTATCTAAAAGGGCTTCCTTAATGTTCTTAGGTTCAATCTGAGACACAAAGGCTGTGAGGTTACAGAACTCTCTAAGGTTTCCTCTAGTTGACACACCTCTAGAGATGTCACCTATGACGTTGTCTAAGGGTGGTTTCTATTGAATCTCCATTCCTTAGGTAACTCACTGGTTTCTATAGGTTCTACAGGATCTGCACTAGTTGGAGGATCAACTATAGGTTGTTCTAGGGGTTCAGATTCTACAACATCATCCAAAAAATCATTAACCTTAGAAGGAGTTTTGTTCAATTTTTCTGTAAAAGATTCATCAAACTTTACATGAACTGACTCTTCTATGGTTTTTGTTCTTTTGTTGTAGATTCTATAGGCTTTACTAGTTTGGGAGTATCCTAAAAAGATTCCTTCATCTGCCTTAGGGTCAAACTTTCCTAGGTGTTCCTTGCCATTGTTCAAAACAAAGCACTTACAACCAAAGATTCTAAAGTAAGACAGGTTTGGTTTTCTACCCTTGTAAAGCTCATAGGGTGTTTTCTTAAGAAGTGGTCTAATCAGTACTCTATTCACAATATGAGTGGCTGTACTAATTGCATCTGCCCAAAAGTACTTAGGTAGGTTGGAGTCCTTAAGCATGGTCCTAGCTAACTCTTCTAGGGATCTATTCTTCCTCTCCACTACCCATTCTGCTGTGGTGTCCTAGGGGCTGAATAGATGTGGTTGATTCCATTTGATTCACAATAATTTTGAAAAAGATCATTTTGGAATTCACCTCCATGATCACTTTTTATTGAAACAATTTTCAAATCATTCTCATTTTGTACTAAAGCAGCAAACTTTTTGAAAACAGAAAATGTATCACTTTTATGAGCTAAAAAGTAAGTCCATGTGAATCTAGAATAATCATCAACCAGCACATATCCATACAGGTTTCCACCTAAACTCTTAACTTGGGCAGGTCCAAAAAGGTCCATGTGAACTAGTTGTAAAACTCTATTTGTTCTAACCAAATCTATAGAGGGAAATGGAGTCTTAACCAGTTTACTCTTCTCACATGAATCACACAACCTATCCTTAGAAAACTTCCTATTGGGGAGTCCTATTACTAGCTGTTTGCTAACAAGCTTATTCAAGTGATTAATATGAATATGAGCAATGCGTTTATGCCACAGCCATGTTTCATCTTGGTTTGATAACAAGCAACATACAGCACTTGGTACAGAATTGAAATCCAACATGTAGATGTTGTTAATTCTGTCACCAATCAGCTTTATGTTTTTGTCATCTTTATGTTCAATGATGCATGATTGGGATGAGAAGCTTACTTGAAAGCTGTAACACCCCGTTTTTCAAAGCGAGGGTATATTTTTTTTTCAAAAGTAAATAAACTAAACAAAGGAATAAATAAAGAAATGCCTTTGGATAAATAATTGAGTCATTATAATTTACAGGCAGCGGAAAAGTTACTCCAATTATAAATCCAAACCATTTTCCCAACAACAAATGGTACATGTAACCCATCGAAAATAACATGTCAGGCTGACAATATTAGTATAGGTACAGTCTTCCATTTTAAAATAAATGCAATACAAAGAAAGACATCTGTTCCCTCTGTGACAACCTAGTCTGATCATTTTACAAAACAACTAAACACCCTGACCGATCTCCACGCGCCCCGTGAGATCCCCTATCGTAGCTGCAGTCAGCGTTCCCATCTCCATTTCCGTCCGTGGGGGTACGAACCGGTAAGATCGTCCTGACTCTCATCTGAGGGCAAAGCCCAGATTTCCACAATAATTGTAAAGGTCACCAACCGAAAATAACAGTTAACACATAACATTTAAGTTTTGAATGCTAAAATAACTTTACAACCAAGCATACACCTTAGCAGGATTTCAATATGCGAAAAGTTCATACAGTACATTGCCAATGAAAATGAAGGTAAAATGCAGTTCTCGATCTCTTAATTAACACATAATAAAACAAGACATGGATAGATTCACGAGCAATTAATCATACAACTAAAACTGAGGATTTTCACTGAGCCAATCGATTGGGCAATCGATTGGGGTGAAGATTTTTAATGGAAAAAAGAATCCTGGGCTGAATCAATCGATTTGGCAATCGATTGACAGGATAACGGAGCCCCTGACTTAATCCCAATCGATTTCCAAATCGATTTCCTGAAGGTTTTTAGTGAAATTTTGAACTCTGGCTTGATTCAATCGATTTGGCAATCGATTGACAGGATAGCTGAGCCTCTGACTTAATGGCCATCGATTTCCAAATCGATTTGGTCGAATATGGATGAGTCCCTGACTTAGGCCCAATCGATTGGGCAATCGATTTCGTAAATGATTTTCGAAAAACTGATTACAAAATCGATTGGCTAATCGATTTTGTCCATTTGGCCAAGTCCCAGTTTACTATCCAATCGATTGGGAAATCGATTTACCTGTGTATTCTTTCAAAAATTCATAAACTAACTCAATCACATTCATACATAATCCCAATTCTTAACACTTAACACTGATAACACAATTACTACGACATCATGGATTTCGAAATGGTATTGCAATCAAACATGTTATCACCAAATTCCAAAACATAACACTTAGCATTTATAACACATTACTACACAACAAAAATGAACCAACAGTTCACAAATCAACAGGGTGTAGTTCTCTTGCGGACAAACACAATTCCCTCAAGAACGTAAGTCGTAAACGTACTACCTATCACGGGTCCGTACCGTTTACCGAGGTGCCACCTATCCCGGGTCAGCACAACTTACCAAAACATACACGAGTAAACGAGACATTAAGAGATTCCCCATTCTTAATTCTCGTCTAACTTAAACCAGGGCATAGTCTCTCACGGACAGACCCCTGCGCAGTCTCTCACGGACAAACGCAATTCCCGCAGGAACGTAAGTCGTAAACGTACTACTATCACAGGTCCGTACTGTTTACCGAGGTGCCACCTATCCCGGGTCAGCACAACTTACCAAACACAATTCCCTCAGGAACGTAAGTCGTAAACGTACTACCTATCACGGGTCTGTACTGTTTACCGAGGTGCCACCCATCCCGGGTCAGCACGACTTACCAAACGTAAATCGTAAACGTACTGCCTATCACGGCCTTTACTGTTTACCAAGGTGCCACCTATCCCGGGTCAGCACGATTTACCGAAACACACATAAAAAAAAGCGAGACATTAAGAGATTCCCCATTCTTAATTCTCATTTAACTTAACGATTTTCAAGACAAAACATTCAGTAAATAAGTCATTAAGAGATTCCCCATTCTTAATACTCATTTACTGAAACGATTTTCAAAAACGAACATTAAGTAACCGAGACATTAAGAGATTCCCCATTCTCAACGCCCAGTTATCTTAAACAATTTTCCAAACAAAATAATAAGTAACCGAGACATTAAGAGATTCCCCATTCTTAACGCCCAGTTAACTTAAACGGTTTTCAAAACAAAATGTTAAGTAACCGAGACATTAAGAGATTCCCCATTCTTAACGCCCAGTTAACTTAAACGATTTTTCTTTAAAACAAAATATTAAGTAACCGAGACATTAAGAGGTTCCCCCTCCTTATCGTCCAGTTAACTTAAACGGTTTTCAAAACAAAATATTAAGTAACCGAGACATTAAGAGATTCCCCATTCTTAACGCCCAGTTAACTTAAACGATTTTTCTTTAAAACAAAATATTAAGTAACCGAGACATTAAGAGATTCCCCTCCTTAACGTCCAGTTAACTTAAACGGTTTTCAAAACAAAATATTAAGTAACCGAGACATTAAGAGATTCCCATTCTTAACGCCCAGTTAACTTAAACGATTTTTCTTTAAAACAAAATATTAAGTAACCGAGACATTAAGAGATTCCCCTCCTTAACGTCCAGTTAACTTAAACGGTTTTCAAAACAAAATATTAAGTAACCGAGACATTAAGAGATTCCCCATTCTTAACGCCCAGTTAACTTAAACGATTTTCTTTAAACAAAATATTAAGTAACCGAGACATTAAGAGATTCCCCCTCCTTAACGTCCAGTTAACTTAAACGGTTTTCAAAACAAAATATTAAGTAACCGAGACATTAAGAGATTCCCCTCCTTAACGTCCAGTTAACTTAAACGGTTTTCAAAACAAAATATTAAGTAACCGAGACATTAAGAGATTCCCCATTCTTAACGCCCAGTTAACTTAAACGGTTTTTCACAAACAAACGCACATTAAGTAAACGAGACATTAAGAGATTCCCATTCTTAATACTCATTTAACTAAATGGTTTTCAAGTTTCACACAACACAAACTCAACAAATTCTCACATCAAAACATATCAATTCATTTATTCACAAATCCAACCATACACACATCAAATCTCATCAATATCAATTAAGAGCATGTCACAAACAACGAACACAAATCAAAGCAACATAACACCCAGATACAACCAATTTCATTTTGTTCATAATCATATACAATGACTTCAAATTCATTTACCACGAAACATTCATCAATATAAACAAAACCTAACTCTAAGGTTTTACCCATAACGCACTAGTTTCGTTTTTCCCCAAATCGATACATTTAACCCTAACAAAATTCCTTCCCACACAACCACAGATAAGTCCCTAATGCAAACTAAAAGTTTGGAAGGAGCCCTTACCTCAACGTTAGCTTTATCGTGCGTTTCCGGTACCGCGAGTAATTCCGGTAAAATCTCCGCTCGCAACGCCACTTCCAAATTAGTGCACTAGCACCGTAGCACGGAGGTGAGCAACTTTCCCTTCTATCTCTTCGAGAAATGAGGTTTGGATCTAGAAGAAACGGAGGGGTTTGTGTTTGGATCTCAAAAACCGTTTTTCTTCGTTTTCGAATCAAAGAGGAAGAGTGGAGTTACGAAAACCTTGGTCTAACTCTCACCCAACCTTGGGTCACTAGCTTTGAAGAACAGGAAGCAACGAAAACGAAAAATGGAGGAGGATGGGATTTTTGGTTTAAGCTCACGTGAGATGTTCAGAGGAAGGAGATGGAATTTGAGATTTTCCTTCCTTTCTATTTCTTTCCTTTGTTTTTCCTTTCTTCCTTTTTCTTCCTTCCTTTATATACTATTTTCTTTTCCTTTTCCTTCCTTCTAGTTTTCTTTTCTTTTTCCCTCCAAACAAACATATATAAATATAATAAATATAACTTAACAAATATCTCAAAATCTAGATATTTATTAAATTACCGTTTCACCCGAAACGCCTTAAATTCTCCGTAAAGTATTTACCGCAGTTAAATTCAATTTATTTATCGACGAGAATTCTAATTGGCATCGAAATATCTTTTTGGTTATAAAACTCCAAATATTATTAACTTTGGCTTAAAAGCCTCCGAGCCAAAATCCAAATATACCAAAAATACATAATTGGTACTTTAAAATTATGGGTCTTACAAAAGCCTTTATCACAAAGCTGACTTATGCTTAGCAAGTTATGCTTGAGTCCTTCAACATATAATACATTCTTAATCACTGTAGTTGACTCATTGCCTATGTCACCAATTCCAATAATTTTCCTCTATTGTTGTCTCCATATTTGACAAAGCCTCCTTCCTTTAATGTCAAGGACAGGAATTTGGATTTGTCCCCTGTCATGTGCTTCGAACATCCGCTATCCAAATACCATGAGTGCTTAGTGGATGTCAAGCACACCTGCAAAACAAAATCAGAATTTTGTTTTAGGTCCCCAATCTAAATTGGGTCCTGTTTGGTTAGTGTCAAACACAGATTTCTTTGCTGTCCAAATTTGCTTCCATCCCTTATTGGCTAATTTTTTAAACTTGCAATTTGACGCAAAATGTCCATTTCTGCAACAGAAATGACACTTGCCATTAAAGGATGAATGATGATTTGGCTTAGTAAAGATATCATACATATTCTTAGCAATAGCAGATTTTTGACCATGTTTGACACTTCTGGTTTGCATATAACCAATACCATATCTATTTTTATTCTTTTTTAACATGCATATTTGGTGTATATCCTAAACCAGATTTTACATGAACATGTCTTTGATTGCTAAGTATGACATTCAGTTTATCTTTACTATTAGCAAACTTTAACAAATCAGATTTTAATGATGCAACAGTATTTTCAAGTTCAATGCACTTTGCAGATTTTTCTTGTGAATCCTTTTTCAGTTGTTCACATAAATTTTCAATTTCTTTATGCTCAACATTCTTTTTGTTCAAGCATTTTCTTTGTGCTCAACAACTGTTTTTATGGAGTTCACATAATCATCATGCAATTCATTGAAAGCTTCTTGAAGTTCATCATAGGTTGGATTAAATTGTGAACTAACCTCATTTTCTGATTCTGAATCTGAATTTGCCATGAGACACATATTGGCTTCTTCTTCATCCGAAGAGGCAGAGGATTCATCGTTATCGTTTCAAGCAATATACGCCTTCTTTGTTTTGGTGACTGGTTCTTTGCCTTTTGATTTTGCAGCTTTATTTTTGTTCTGCAATTTGTAGCATTCTGACTTTATGTGACCACTCTTTCCACATTCATAGCATGTAATTTGCTTGTTGTCACTAGTCTTGGAGCTGGATGGTTTTCTGAATTTGTTATCTTTCTTCTTCAGAAATTTCTTAAATTTCTTGACAAGCAGTCCGATTTCTGGTTCTTCATTATCACTGCTGGATTCATTTGAGCAGCTATCGGATTCAGTTTTTGATTGATTTGCTTGAACCTTCAGAGATAAACCTTTCTTTTTCCTACTTTCCATTTCTGATTCATCCAGTCGATGTAATTCCATTTCATGTTCCCTTAATTTTCCAAATAATGTTGCTGTCGTCATCTTTGCTAAATCTTTAGACTCAGCTATTGCGGTAATTTTGGGCTGCCATTCTCTGGTTAAACATCTCATAATCTTTCCAATTTGCTGTTCGTTATCCACATATTTTCCTAGTGCATGCAGATTGTTGACAATGTGTGTGAATCTGGTTTGCAAATCACTGATTGACTCTTCTTTCTTCATGCTAAATAATTCATATTCGTGCATGAGCGTATTCACGCGAGCTCTCTTAACATCAGTAGTACCTTCATGCGTTTCTTGGAGGATGTCCCACATCTCTTTTGCTGACTTGCAATTGGATACTCTAAAGAACTCTTCTGCACATAGGGCGGATGTGATTATGTTCTTCGCCTTCGCATTGAAACCAACCTTCTTTTTGTCTTCATCGGACCAGTCGGCTCTAGGCTTGAGAATCATTGAGTCATTCGTTCCTGCAATCTTGGGAATATATGGACCGTTTTCAACAGCGTCAAGGATGTCTATGCCACTTGCTTCCAGGAATATCAGCATTCTTTGCTTCCAGTACATGTAGGCTGTACCGTTGAAAGCTGGTGGACGTGCTAATGAAGCGCCTTCTCCCAGAACGTCAGTCGAGGCCATCTTCTTATAAGTGTTACCTCTCAAGAAGTTAGCTCTGATACCAATTATTGATATCAGTGACCTCGCAATAACAGAAAGTATATCAGTTTTCGTTACAAAATTAATCAGTATCAAGTGCACAGCGGAATTTAAATTTTGAGGCATGCAAAGTTAGCAATATAGAAAATTAAAGAGAGAGAGTTAGAGAAGAAGACACAGAAATTTATCCTGGTCCGGTGTTCACAACAACCTACGTCCAGTCCTGAAAATCCAACCGGATTTCAGATTTTCTTCTCCTTCAATAGAAAGAATCAATTACAAAGATTTTCCAGTTTCCTCCCTGAAACCTATCAATCTCTAATTATGTCTTTCCTATTGAATACCCTCTGATCCTTGTAGACACTCAGCAGCCTATCACAGAATCAAAGTACAACTCTTTCTTGTTGAGCCCTCTCAACCAAGAAAGTAGCCACCAGTTTCAAGCTGGCTTTTCTTGCGTTCTATTCCTTTCAAAGATTTATTACAGAATGAATAAAAGATGTAAAACAAAAGAGTCTTCAATCTTTATGAATGTTGCTCCTCACGAATCTGTATACTTCAAGGATTGTTCACGAGCACATTATCATTTCTCTTAGATTGTCAACAAAACGTATTGAAATCTGTAATCACAATTACGAAGTTGTTAATTTGTTGTTATGAACAGTTGAGAGCGTATCTGAGAAATTATGAAAGTTATGAATCGTTATGAAAAAGTTATTTGAATAAAGATTGAAAGACAGTTTATATAGTTTCTGAAAAACCAACTACGAAATCGATTTCCCAATCGATTTTGTAAAGTTATAAAAAAAGTGCTAAATCGATTTGCTAATCGATTATCGCGAGTCTTGTTTTTCTTTAATCTTGAAACTATACAAGCTAATCGATTTACCAATCGATTCTTTAAAAGCAACACTTTTCAGTAACATGTCCAGACTTGTATAAATCGATTTCCTAATCGATTTCTGGGAAACTGTTTCAATGAAAGTAATTTCAATCGATTACTCAATCGATTTGCCAAGTCTCAGAGTCGATGTACAAAAACACAGAGTCGATTTAGTCACAATCTCAGAGTTCACTGTGTTTTCAAAAAGTTTATTTCAATCGATTTGCCAATCGATTGTGTTCAAAACAGTGGCTCAGTTTTTTGATGTCAATCGATTTGCCAATCGATTTAATTCAAAACAGTGACTTAGTTATTTGATGTCAATCGACTTGTCAATCGCTTTGGTAGCATGTTCCTGAAAAGTTCTTACCTGGTGTTTAGTTCAATCGATTTCCCAATCGATTGCAACCAAACTATATCAAAATTTGAAAAACTCAACAATAGATTGTCCAATCGATTGTATTTGTCACAGGTGAGGTCATTTTTCAAATGATACTCTGTCAATCGATTTGCCAATCGATTCCCTCAGCACTGGAGTGCTACTGTGACTTATCCAAGCGATTTACCAATCGATGTGTTACCATCAGGTTTAATTTGTGAAATGTTAAATCGATTGCCCAATCGATTACTCTCCAAATCAGAGTGCTACTGACTTGTGCAGTTTTCCTTTTTAATTAAGCTAATCGATTGCCTAATCGATTTCACATTTACAAACACTTAAGATTTCCTTACACCCTTGTTATGAAATCGATTTCCCAATCGATTTACATAGTCAGAATTCAACTTTTGTTGATTTCTTGTGTTCCAAGCAATTTGATCCAAGTGTGTAGGATTGGATTATGGTTCCTGAAATCTTGCTCAATTAAACTGTTAGATTTATCATGTATTGTATGAACATTGTTGAATTATTAATTATGTCAAAATTAGGAATCAAAGGATCAAAATCCAACAGTAGTTCTCTTATAATAGTGACGAAAGTAGTATCATTTTTATCATGAGATTATTTTATATATCATCACTATAAAAATGTTTATGGTCAACAAATTACAAACAACCACACATGTATATGCCATATTTTTTTTAAATAACAAATCTTAGTAATTACTTGTTAATTTTGTTAGAGCTGAGAGAAGTTGAGTATGTTACCTCCTTGTTTTATATTGCAAGGAAGGACTAAAATAATTTTTTTTGCATTTTACATGGACTATTTTCATATTTAATCCTCAATTGATTCATAAAGAGAGTATTATGGTAATGTTTTGTTAATAACTAGGGATTTTCTTTTCCCTCTTATTTTCATAAAAATTCCCCACAATATAGAATTTTTTTGCCAATTTTTCTCTGCTCCAGATTTGCATTTGCAGTTTCGATCGGGTAAGGAATTTGTCTGAATTTGCACATCCTAAACATATCCTTATAAACCACGTCCCTCTTCATCTTTCCCAAACTTTCACTTTTCCTTTTAAAAAACCTATAATCTCTCAAATGTAACACCCTAAACCCCAAAACACTATATATAATAAATTACACTATATTTTGAAAAAATTCGCAGCTGATAAATGAAAAAAATTTCAAAGAAAAATGAAACTTTTACAAGTGATTAAGAATATCACTTTTATCAAGATACACATGGAACAATTTAAAACTTTATTCCTTAAATAGAACAGTGCAATCTCAATAAATTTGATTTAACTATAATTTCTTAATTTAATTTAAGAAGCTTACTAACAATGTTTTCTTACAAAAAGTAGTTTCTTATTAAATAAGTAAAATACAACCTATCAATCACATTCCCCGTATCACATATCAGAGTGAGAGTTTTCCCGAATTTGAACTCGAAGACTCATTAACATATAGTAACCGCGGTTTCACAAACGTCAAATCAAATCAGTCAAGCACAAAGAACGACGTGGGTGAGTTTCAAAATCATGTTAATAATAGAACTTCATCGTAAGCATCATAGTATATCAAAGCATTCAAAGAAATAATATCTCATTATAAGGTCAAAATTAATCCTAGAAAATCAATATCATATTATAACATCAAATCATCTAAGAAATTATTATCACCTTCGATTCACATTAATCACAAGACAACGCAATCCTATAATATAGATTAAACTCTACTTCTTCACATTTTGGTACTATTTTAACTCTGAAATGCTTGCATAAACAAAGTTAAAGTAGTGTATACACAACTTCCACAATTACATTTTATTTTTTTATTCCTTAACAAGTTCCCTTGGGAAAAAAATACTTGTTAGTATTTCTCTTAGAAATGTTATGAACTTTAGAAAAAAGAAGATTTACTATGACCTGTAATTTTAGCGTATGAATCTTGTTTTAGAGTGTTTAGATGAAAACAACAAAAATAGAAAGTGGAAGCAACAACAATAGAAAGAACCAAAACAATGACAACAAATAATGTTCATCGTAAGGTAATAAATGTTTGCTCATTGATGGGCATGCGTTGGATAGTGTGAGTTGGATCTAACATCATAGATTATAAAACTAAAAATAGTTAAATAGTTTACAACCCGCAAATTAAAAAAGATCGTTACGTGACAGGACAAATGGGTAAGTGGAAAATATATAAAGCAGATCAATACCCTTTCTAAAATCACAAAAACACAAGGCATTTCTAATATTTCTATAACACCATGAAGATCTTTATTCTCTTCATTATCACATTCGCATGTGGTTTTTTTGGAAGTATTGTTTCAAATGGAAACCCTCTGCCGTATGAAGCTATCTTCAACTTTGGTGACTCTACAAGTGACACTGGAAATGCTGCAACTGACTATCCAACTATGAATAAAAATGGTGCTTATGGTTCCACGTACTTTAAACATCCATCAGGGCGTATGTCAGATGGACGAATCATCATAGATTTCATAGGTAACTTTACACATATTATTTTAATTTTTAAATAAAATTTTCTCATATTCAAGAAATGATAAATATGAAAAATACTAGCCAGCACTGTAACATACTCTATTTGATATAATTGCTGAATTAAAATCTATGATACTTAATGTTGATATATTTTTTTTTTATTAAAATACTCACTAGCTAATGGTCAATTAACTGTAGCTGAGGCGTACGGGTTGCCATTTTTGCCGGCCTATAAGAATATCACCAAAAGCCAAGCAGATATAAAGAAGGGAGTAAATTTTGCATATGCCGGTGCCACTGCACTTGAATTCGATTATTTCATACGTAATGGTCTCCCACCACCAGCGACAACTAATTCACTGAAAGTGCAACTTGATTGGTTTAAGATGCTCAAACCATCCTTGTGTAAAAACAAAGAAGGTTTTGGCGTAACTCCCTGCATATTGTTTTATTTTTTTCTCAAATACATAGATTTTTCTCAATACTAGTAACACAAATTTTGTTTCGTTGTAACACAGAGTGCGACAACTACTTTTAAACAATCGTTGTTTCTTGTTGGAGAGATTGGTGGAAATGATATTTTTTCTCATATGACAAAGAAAACTGTTACAGAACTGCAGGAAATAGTTCCTGTAAGACCCGTAATTTTAAAGTACCATTTATGTATTTTTGGTGTATTTTGGATTTTGGCTCGGAGGCTTTTAAGCCAAAGTTAATAATCAAAAAGATATTTTGATGCCAATTAAAATTTCTCGTCGATAAATAAATTGAATTTAACTGCGTTGAATCCTTTACGGAGAGTTTAATGCGTTTCGGGTGGTGGTTTTGCACATTCGAGCCAAATTTTTGATTTTGCTACACCGTCCGTCAATTCACAAGCCAACATTTGCCTTATCATGCCCACATCCTTCAAATTTTTTTTTGTCCAGGCGCTGGCCTAAAATCTGGCCCACGCCAGGAGCACACATACCCTCCCCTAGGGTTTAGTGACTCATGACAGAGATAAAAAAGATAGAGATTAGAGAAGAATTACAAGAAGGATTCATGAATGATTCTTGATAAAACTGCTCCAATGATGTTAGAAACGACCGTCTTTGAGTTTCTATGCTAGGGTTCAAGTCTCCCAACTTCCCCAGAGTCAAAAAGATCCATAAAATAGTGAAAAATTGTGTTTTTATGAATGCTGATGCGCGTCGCGCACCCCAGGTGCAGGAAACGCGCTCCAAGCGCGCCTGGACAGTGTTGTACAGCTGGAAATGCGCCTCAGGCGCGGCTGGTGCTCTTCAGGCGCACAACATATGATGTCTGACGTATATTGCATTTTACTTTTCTTCTGAGTCTGAATTTGGGTCATGTGTCTTCATGACAGTTGTAGATATGGATCCTAGCTTTCATTTGCACTTGATTTGACTCCAATTGGACATCTACAACTCCATATATGGCAGAAATAAGCTACATATGTCATGTTGGTTTCTCACAAAAATTCAGCACTGCACTAAAACAAAGTAACAACACAAAACTCCGAAAAATCCCTACTTAATCAAGAAAATAATAACACAAATATTTCATTAAGTCAAAGAGCTAAAATCAACAAAATATATCAAATAACTCCTTAAATTAACTAATGACTAGAGATAAATAAGACTAAAAACAATGAAAAAATATGCATATGATGAAGAGTCATCACCTGTTGTGAATCATTGGTTGGTGTAGTAACTGCTTCAACCCACTTTGAGACATAATCCATAGCCACCAAAATATAAACTTTTGCATATGAGGATGAAAATTGACCCATGGAATCAATACCGCACACATTGAACACTTCTACTTCTAACACAAGAATTTGAGGCATCTCATCCCGTTTTGACATCTTAACGGGGCACTGACATCAATCACACTTTTTCACATAATTGAATGTATATTTAAACAATGACGGACAAAATAGTCCCGATTAGCGAACCTTTGATGCAGCTCAATCCACACTAAAATGACCCCATAATTAGAGTCATGGCAGTGCCACAATACCTTTTCTTGTTCCTCCTTGAACGCACACCTTCGCAACAACCCATCCACTCCTTTTTTGTACAAAAAGGGTTCATCCCATACATAGAATTTGGTGTCATGGATACACTTCTTTTGTTGTTGGTAGGTGAAATCAGATGGAATTGTCTCACCTACCTTAAAATTTGAAAATTCAACTAACCAAGGTACCTTGGCAATTACGAAGATTTGTCTATCAGCGAACTGGTCTTCAATCGGCCTAGTGTCATAATCCTCTTCCATTTTCGCCAATCGAGATAGGTGGTCAACTTCAGCGTTCAACGATCCCTTCTTATCTTGGATCTCAATGTCGAACTATTGTAGTAATAGAATCCATCTGAGTAGCCTTAGCTTCAATTCCTGCTTAGCAAACAAATACCTCAAGGCAACATGATCAGTGTAAGCAATAACTTTTGATCCTAATAAATAAGATCAAAATTTATCAAAAGCATAAACTACAACCAAAAATTCTTTTTTAGTTGTAGCATAATTATGGTGTGACTGATTCAAAACATGAATAGTGTAGTAGATTACATGCAACAACTTATATTTTCTTTGTCCCATGACTGCCCCGATAGCAATGTCACTTGCATCGCACATGATTTCAAAAGGTAGTGACCAATTGGATGCAATGATAATGGGAGCAGTTATCAACTTATTTTTCAAAGTGTTAAAAGAATTCAAACAATCCTCATTGAATTGGAAAGGTGTGTCTTTCACTAGTAGGTTTGTTAACGGTTGTGCAACTTTAGAAAAATATTTTATAAACCTCCTGTAAAATCCAGTATGGCCTAAAAAACTTCTAATTCCTTTTTCAATAACTTGACTTTCACCTTTTCAACCTCGATCCCTTTATGGGAGATTCGGAGGCCTAAACAATTCCCTCTCTTACCATAAAATGACATTTTCCCAATTCAGGACTAGGTTGGATTTTTTACACCTTTCTAATACAAGAGATAGATTAGTCAAACAATTATCTTGATCATCAGGTGCAATAACTATCTGATTATACCCCGAGTAGTCATCTAGGAAGCAGTAATAATCATGTCATGCTAGCCTATCAAGCATATGATCAATGAAAGGGAGCGGAAAATGATCTTTCCTCATAGTACTATTCAATCTTCTATAATCAATACAAACTCTCCACCATGTAACCATTCACATAGGAATTAGCTTGTTCTTTCCGTTCGAGATGACGGTCATTCCACCTTTTTTTGGTACAACTTGGACGAGACTCACCCAAGAGCTATCTGAAATGCGGTAGATGAGAATGACTTCTAGGAGCTTTACCACTTCTTTCCTAATCACCTCTTTTATTGTTGGATTCAATCTTCTTTGTGGTTATACAACCAGTTTGTTATTGTCCTCTTTTAGGATCTTGTGCATACAAAAAGTCAGACTTATTCCCTTCAAGTCCTCAATAGACCAATCGATGGCATCCTTATGCTTCTACAAAATTCACAACAAATTCTCTTCTTGCAACTCACTCAAGCTTGCACTAATGATGGCTGCATTCTTATCTTTTTCACCCATGAATACATATTTCAAATGAGGAGGCAACTACTTGAATTCAATCATTGGTGTCTCTTTCTTTTTCTCTAGGGACCCATCTTCATTCCCTTTCAACTCTCCCATCTAGTAGGGAAGCGGGGGGAGTAAAATGGTGATTCTTCTAACATGGTTAAAACATCTTTCACTTTTGGATCTTCACTTTCATTAACAACATCTTGGGGTAGGCATACAACTTTTTCTAATGGCAGAATGGGTGCTTGATGCTTAATTTCTTTATCGATTATCGCATCAAAAATATCGATTCGATTGTACCCTTATCTTTATTTTGAATGTTCCATGGCTTTTAGAATATTGCAAGTGAAAGTTTCCTCATTTACCTTCAAGGTTAAAGTGTCATCCACCACATAAATCATAGCTTGCCCTCTTGCTAAGAATTGTCTCCCCAAGATCAAAGGAATGTTGTCTTCCTCCATGTCTAGTACAACAAAATCCACTGGAAAAAGGAACTTATCCACTTTGACTAACACATCTTCCACCACTCCATATGGGTGTTTCATTGAGCAATCCACAAATTATAACATCAGTTGTGTGTCTTTGACTCTTCCAATGCCTAACCTTTTATATATGGATAGGGGCATAAGACTCACACTAGCCTCAAGATCACACAAAGCCCTTCCCAAAGGTTCTATTCCCAATAGCGCAAGGAATAGAGAAGCTTCCAAGATCTTTGAGCTTAGGTGGCAATTTTCTCTGTAGAATAGCACAACACCCTTTGGTAAGCATCATTGTTCAACTGTCGATTTTCCTTTTCTTTGATGGAATCTATCCTTCATGAACTTGGTGTACGTCATCATCTCCTACAATGTTTCTGCAAAAGGAATGTTAATTTGCAATTTTTTAAAAGCATCAAGAAACTTACCAAATTGTTTTTCAGTTTATTCCTTTTTTAATCTTTGAGGAAATAAAAGTTTAATTTCGGGCTTTAGCAAGGCTTCCTTTTTCTGCACCACATGTTCTTCCTCTTTTTCACGACCAACGTCCTCATCAATTGATGTCGAGGTGACCATTTCCTCCGAGTGGGTTGGAGCTGAAGCAGTCCCACCCTTTTTGGCTTTAGGTAGTACTGGTTCACTTAACTTGCCATTCCTCTTTGTTACGACCAAGTTGACCTAATTAAGTCTCAAGATTCTTTAATGAGGCTGAGTGATTTTTCTGGATGGGTCTTGACTCTTCAATGAAAGAACTAGTGTTTGTTATTAACTTCTCAACAACACTATCTCAAGCAGCTTTTTGAGGTGGAGCTTATTTTTCTTTAGCATGATTGGGGCATCCTACTAGTAAACTATTGAACCCCCTTTAAGTGTCACAAAGAGATTCTCCTTCTTTCTGTTTATAACTAGAAATCTCTTGTCTTTTTCTGACGAACACAGTTGAGGGAAAGTATTGTTCCAAGAACTTTTCTTCAAGGTCGTCCCATGTGGTGATGCTACCGGAGGATAAAGAATTAAGCCACTCGTTAGTATCATCTTTCAATGACAACGAAAATAGTCTCAACCTCTTACCTTCTTCAGAGCAACCATCCACCTTCATTGTTTTACATAGTTCAAAGAAGTTTGTGAGATGTCTATTGCGTCCTCGTTATGTTTACCAGAAAAATGAATCGGTTGGTTATGGATGGCCAACCAAGCATAGTTTCTATCTTGATTTCCATACTCGCCAAGGATACGTTCAGGTGGTGGTGGATTATCCATTTATGCAAATATGAAGAAATCCCCCATATCATCTTCTTCCACTACTACTTGTTTTTCCCTTTATCTCTTTTCTCAAACCGCCTTTCGATTTGCTTTCACATTTTTTTCAATTTCTGGATCAACAAAGAAGTTTAGCTAAGGATTGTCCTCGCGTACAAGGTTAGACAAATCGTGAGTAATGAAAAGTTTCAACATAAAGTAAAAAATAATAAACAAAAATAAAGACAAATTATATTGCATAGCAAAAAATTTCAATTAAGTAAATAAATTATAAATCAATAGTTATATGACAATCCCCAGCAACGACGCCAAAAACATGATAGTGCTTCAGCAAGTGTACTAAATCATTGCAAGTAATAATAAAACGGTAGTATCGAGTGTCGAACTTAAGGATTGCATTTTACTATCGAATTGTGTTTAATTACTAAAATCGAACAAAATGTTTCCGAATTTATTGAAATTATATTTGAAACTAACAAGAGTAATAGAATTGAACTTTTATAATAAGAAAAATGACAGGCAGTTGTTTCACTTCGAATCCAACCTTGATTTCTAATTTCATCCTAGTTACTAAATTCCTTTATTGAATTATTACCGAATTCTTTTTATTATTCTTGCCCTAATGTCTTAGTGACAAAATCTTTAATTCCAAAGTAACCCCTAGTTTCTTAGTGGATTTAAGATTATAATTAATCTTTACGCTACAAGACTTCTCTTATTAAACTATTGCCTCTGCAAATAATTCAATTGGTTTCATGACTTACATCTATCCCTATACTACAATATCATGAATTTCTCAACTCAAGCCTTCAAAAGTCCACTTTTGTTTCAAAATACGAATCGTAAAACATTTTAAAGTTGATCAAGCATTAAAAAGCATTAAGCAGATAGATAAGTAAAATAATTCAATAAACTTATTCATATAACTAGAAATCAAATCATACAAATAAGGATTTCATCTTGTTTCAAATAAGGTTTAGTTACTAATGATATAGATAGAAAAGATAGAGATTATAGAAGAATTACAATAAAGATTTATGAATGATTCTTGATAAAACAGCTCCAACGGTGGTAGAAACAGTCGTCTATTAGTTTCTCTACTAGGGCACAAGTCTCCAAACTTCGCGAGGCAGTGAGAGGAAGGAGATGGAAATGTTTTCCCTTTGCTTTTCCTTCCTTCTATTTTCTATTTTTTTCTTTCTATTTGCTTTTCTCCTATTTCCCTCCAACCATATATATATATTACTTACAATATATACATATATTTTATATATTATAATTAAAACAAAACCAACAATTATCTAACAACTCTTACCCCCACCATTTCATTCCCCTCTTAGTCTAATTTAATAAAATATCTACTCTCATCGCGGCTCAATTGTCCGGTACAATTTTCAACAACCCGAGATATTTTTAACAAAATTGCCTGGTATTAAATCTTCGTAACGGAAGTAAATTATTTTCCAACAAATAATTTTGATCCAATTTCCCAAAATATATTTTTGGCATTTAACTCACTCAATACCAAAAACTTGGCTAACAGCCTAAGAAATTCCACACAAAATACCCTAAAATTGCATAATTTAGGATTTAAAAACTATGGGTCTTACATTACTACCCCCTAAAATTAGTTTCGTCGTCGAAACTTAAAGTACGAGTAGCAATCCACACTAGGTTTGTACTCAATTTCAACACACTAGTCACAACTTGTTTCACCCGGCCCTCTCGAAAAAGTGTTGCCTACCCCTTTTCATAGGGTGTTTAAATAACTTCACACACATCCATAGTCGGTAAGGCTCGTCCGTTCCATTCAACATGATTTTGTCTACTATCAACAAGAGATTAAGGATGATCAGTCCCTCAATTTGTCAATAAATAGCCAACAACCATGATAGTGGCTTAGACTATCTTAGCCGAACTGTAATAGCGCTCCTTGCAACTTACAAAAGCAGTCAACAATCTTCTCAAAGTCCATTGAATTTCCCTTATTTTCCTATAACTTTGATCCTGTCGACGAAGTAAAATATCCCATACCTATGTCACGTAGTCTCATTGGCATCTATTTGGTACGAAACATCCATTTGGTACCAAACTGAAACACTTAGAATGACCCCAACACACTGAGCACAGAACAATCACTACATCCGAGAACTCCTAAATTTCTCCCTTGTCCACAAATCCTCGACTTTTCTTAAGTCGTACAACTACGTCAAACTGTTGTGTTCTTATCGGTATGTTATTCCAGTTATAAATTTAATAATTCCATCCCCACATATGCTTGGTGATCAAAACTACCTCAAAATATTTTCGAAAACAAGCCAAAGACTATACCACTTGGGACACACAAACTTCCTTTGATTGACGAACACAATAACAATCCCCATGACATGCACTCAAGTAATGTCTTTATATCATTGGCATACCTTTATAATAATAATGTCTGAGTTATAGGTGAGATAATTCCTTTCATCAATCTTTAATTGTCATAAGCTACATCTCTATGTGCTGCTCCACAAATTTCTTGGTACCTTTTCCAATATTTGGTTCACTCGCTGGATTCTTATTCCCTTTCAACCTTCACCGAGATATGAACTGAAAGAATCCTAACAATCGAACGTCCTAAAGAATTATTTCTCAAACGTTCCCCATAAGCATTTCCTAAGAACTAATTATCTATAAATTCGTCCTCATAAATTTTTTCAGTACAATATCTCAAAAACCCACATACCTTTCTTCGTCCATCCAGTTACTGAAATGATCATTTCAAATCTTCACGCTTGACTTCCCAAGACCACAACAACTAAACCATAAATCAGTTTCTAAAATTTGATCCTCAAAATCTCCAAACACTTCCATTCTTAACATGAATTATTTATCACTTGCCCGCCTCAACTCCTTCGATTATGAAAGTTTTAAGCATCAATTGGTCCTTCATCCAACCTTGCGGATTTTAAATCATCAACAACAACAAAAAATCAACTATCTTAGGGTCCCAAATCAAATCTCGAATAGTCCTTCTGACCTATCAAAATATTAACATCCTCTTAGTAATTCCCATCCTTTAATAGACTCTTAAAACTTATATTATCGCCATCTCGAAGTATTCCCGTACTCGGTACTTCAAATTCCACTTAATGGTAACATAGAGTTCTGTAAGACCCATAATTTTGAAGTACCATTTTATGTATTTTTGGTATATTTTGGATTTGGCTCGGAGGTTTTTAAGCCAAAGTTAATAATATTTTGGAGTTTTATAATCAAAGAGGTATTTCGATGCCAATTAGAATTTCTCGTCGATAAATAAATTGAATTTAACTGCGGAAAATACCTTACGGTTAAATTAAGGCGTTTCGGGTGAAACGGTAATTTAATAAATATCTAGATTTTGAGATATTTGTTAAGTTATATTTATTATATATTTATATGTTTGCTTGGAGGAAAAAGAAAGGAAAACTAGAAGGAAGGAAAATGAAAAGAAAATAATATATAAAGGAAGGAAGGAAAAAGGAAGAAAGGAAAAGCAAAGGAAAGAAATAGAAAGGAAGGAAAACTCAGAATTTCCATCTCCTTCCTCTGAACTCACGTGAACATAAACCCAAAATCCATCCTTTCTCCATTTTTCGTTTTCGTTGCTTCCTTTTCTTCAAAACTAGTGACCCAAGGTTGGGTGAGGGTTAGACCAAGGTTTTCGTAACTCCACTCTTCCTCTGTGATTCGAAAACGAAGAAATACGGTTTTTGAGATCCAAACACAAACCCCCTCCGTTTCTCCTAGATCCAAACCTCATTTCTCGAAGAGATAGAAGGGAAAGTTGCTCACCTCCGTGCTACGGTGCTAGTACACTAATTTGGAAGCGGCGTTGCGAGCGGAGATTTTACCGGAATTTCTCGCGGAACCCGAAACTCTCGATAAAGCTAACATTGAGGTAAGGGCTCCTTCCAAACTTTTAGTTTGCATTAGGGACTTATCTGTGGTTGTGTGGGAAGGAATTTTGTTAGGGTTAAATGTATCGATTTGCGGAAAAACGAAACTAGTGCGTTATGGGTAAAACCTTAGAGTTAGGTTTTGTTTATATTGATGAATGTTTCGTGGTAAATGAATTTGAAGTCATTGTATATGATTATGAACAAATGAAATTGGTTGTATCTGGGTGTTATGTTGCTTTGATTTGTGTTCGTTGTTTTTGACATGCTCTTAATTGATATTGATGAGATTTGATGTGTGTATGGTTGGATTTGTGAATAAATGAATTGATATGTTTTGATGTGAGAATTTGTTGAGTTTGTGTTGTGTGAAACTTGAAAACCATTAAGTTAAATGAGTATTAAGAATGGGGAATCTCTTAATGTCTCGTTTACTTAATGTGCGTTTGTTTGTGAAAAATCGTTTAAGTTAACTGGGCGTTAAGAATGGGGAATCTCTTAATGTCTCGGTTACTTAATATTTTGTTTTGAAAACCGTTTAAGTTAACTGGACGTTAAGGAGGGGGAATCTCTTAATGTCTCGGTTACTTAATATTTTTGTTTTAAAGAAAAATCGTTTAAGTTAACTGGGCGTTAAGAATGGGGAATCTCTTAATGTCTCGTTACTTAATATTTTGTTTTGAAAACCGTTTAAGTTAACTGGACGTTAAGGAGGGGGAATCTCTTAATGTCTCAGTTACTTAATATTTTGTTTCTAAGAAAAAATCGTTTAAGTTAACTGGGCGTTAAGAATGGGGAATCTCTTAATGTCTCGGTTACTTACATTTGTTTTGAAAACCGTTTAAGTTAACTGGACGTTAAAGAACCTCTTAATGTCTCGGTTACTTAATATTTTTGTTTTAAAGAAAAAATCGTTTAAGTTAAACTGGGCGTTAAGAATGGGGAATCTCTTAATGTCTCGGTTACTTAATATTTTGTTTTGAAAACCGTTTAAGTTAACTGGACGTTAAGGAGGGGGAACCTCTTAATGTCTCGGTTACTTAATATTTTGTTTTAAAGAAAAATTCGTTTTAGTTAACTGGGCTGTTAAGAATGGGGAATCTCTTAATGTCTCGGTTACTTATTATTTGTTTGGAAAATTGTTTAAGTTAACTGGGCGTTAAGAATGGGGAATCTCTTAATGTCTCGGTTACTTATTATTTTGTTTGGAAAATTGTTGAGAAACTGGGCGTTGAGAATGGGGAATCTCTTAATGTCTCGGTTACTTAATGTTCGTTTTGAAAATCGTTTCAGTAAATGAGTATTAAGAATGGGGAATCTCTTAATGACTTATTTACTGAATGTTTTGTCTTGAAAATCGTTAAGTTAAATGAGAATTAAGAATGGGGAATCTCTTAATGTCTCGCTTTTTTTTTTATGTGTGTTTCGGTAAATCGTGCTGACCCGGGATAGGTGGCACCTTGGTAAACAGTAAAGGCCGTGATAGGCAGTACGTTTACGATTTACGTTTGGTAAGTCGTGCTGACCCGGGATGGTGGCACCTCGGTAAACAGTACGACCCGTGATAGGTAGTACGTTTACGACTTACGTTCCTGAGGGAATTGTGTTTGGTAAGTTGTGCTGACCCGGGATAGGTGGCACCTTCGGTAAACAGTACGGACCCGTGATAGGTAGTACGTTTACGACTTACGTTCCTGCGGGAATTGCGTTTGTCCGTGAGAGACTGCGCAGGGGTTTGTCCGTGAGAGACTACGCCCTGGTTTAAGTTAGACGAGAATTAAGAATGGGGAATCTCTTAATGTCTCGTTTACTCGTGTATGTTTTGGTAAGTTGTGCTGACCCGGGATAGGTGGCACCTCGGTAAACGGTACGGACCCGTGATAGGTAGTACGTTTACGACTTACGTTCCTGAGGGAATTGTGTTTGTCCGCAAGAGACTACACCCTGTTGATTTGTGAACTGTTGGTTCATTTTGGTTGTGTAGTAATGTGTTATAAATGCTAAGTGTTATGTTTTGGAATTTGGTGATAACATGTTTGATTGCAATACCATTTCGAAATCCATGATGTCGTAGTAATTGTGTTATCAGTGTTAAGTGTTAAGAATTGGGATTATGTATGAATGTGATTGAGTTAGTTTATGAATTTTTGAAAGAATACACAGGTAAATCGATTTCCCAATCGATTGGATGGAAGTCAGGGGCTTGGCCAAATGAACAAAATCGATTAGCCAATCGATTTGTAAATCAGTTTTTTAAAAAATCCCTTTCGAAATCGATTGCCAAATCGATTGGCAATTAAGTCAGGGGCTCAGCTATCCTGTCAATCGATTGCCCAATCGATTGAATCAAGCCAGAGTTCAAAATTTCACTAAAAACCTTCAGGAAATCGATTTGGAAATCGATTGGTAATAAGTCAGGGGCTCCGTTATCCTGTCAATCGATTGGCAAATCGATTGATTCAGCCCAGGATTCTATTTTCATTAAAAATCTTCACCCCAATCGATTGCCCAATCGATTGGCTCAGTGAAAATCCTCATTTTTAGTTGTATGAATAATTGCTCATGAATCTATCCATGTCTTGTTTTATTATGTGTTAATTAGGAGATCGAGAACTGCATTTTACCTTCATTTTCATTGGCAATGTACTGTATGAACTTTTCGCATATTGAAAATCCTGTTAAGGTGCATGCTTAGTTAAAAAGTTGTTTTGAGCATTCAAAAACTTAATTGCTATGTGTTAACTGTTATTTTCTGGTTGGTGACCCTTTACACTATTGTGGAAATCTGGGCTTTGCCCTCAGATGAGAGTCAGGACGGCCCTACTGGTTCGTACCCTGCGGACAGGGATGGAGATGGAAACGCTTGACTGCTGTTACGTTAGGAGGATCTCACGGGGCGCGTGGAGATCAGTCAGGGTGTTTAGTTGTTTTGTAAAATGATCAGACTAGGTTGTCACAGAGGGAACAGATGTCTTTCTTTTGTATTGCATTTATTTTAAAATGGAAGACTGTACCTATACTAATATTGTCAGCTTGACATGTTATTTCCGATGGGTTACATGTACCATTTGTTGTTGGGTAAATGGTTTGGATTTATAATTGGAGTAACTTTTCCGCTGCCTGTAAATTATAATGACTCAATTATTTATCCAAAGGCATTTCTTTATTTATTTCTCTGCTTTATTTTAAATTCTTTTGAAAAAAAAAATATACCCTCGCTTTGAAAAACGGGGTGTTACATTGTGGTATCAGAGCTTTGGTTTGGTTTTCTTTTGGGGCTGTGGAACCTTGGTTCTAGATTGTAGGTTACGAGTTGTTGTCTGATCATGTGTCGGTTTAGGTGGTTTAAGTTGTCAAGTTCATAATTTTATTATGTGCTGATGTGGTCGGAAGTTATTCTTAGAATTATTGAAGTAGTGTTAAGACTCTACTTGATGATGGTTTTATAGGGAAACCATGCTGCCAAGGAGGAATGACGTTCCGAGAACCAATGCCGGTAGGAATGATCGAATGGCGGAGGCTATGAATAACATGGCTGCTTCTGTTGCTGCACAGACTGCTGCCAAGACTCAACGCGATCTCGAAAAGAGGGGAAGAGAGATCCGAGCTGCAGAGTCAAGAGGATTAAAAGACTTTCGTCGTTACAATCCTCCCAAGTTTGAGGGGACTGAGAATTCAGAGAAAGCAAGTCAATGGATCCAAGAAATGGAGAAGATCTTCGAAATGATTAACTGTCAGGCGGGAGTGAGGGTCAACTATGCCACTTATATGCTACTAGGAGACGCTGAGTACTGGTGGAGGAGTACAAGGTCGTTGATGAGATCAGCTCACGAGGAGGTGAACTGGGAATCTTTCAAAGGGAAGTTTTTCGACAAATACTTCCCGATGAGTACCAGGACTAGACTGGGTGATGATTTCCTGAAACTACATCAGGGGAACATGACCGTGGGCGAATATGCTGCTAAGTTTGAATCACTATCAAGGCATTTCAGATTTTTCCGTGAAGAGGTGGACGAGCCATTCTTGTGTCATCGTTTCCAAGACGGACTAAAGTATGAGATTCAAGAGTTTGTCTTACCCTTGGGAATTCAACGTTTCCAGGTTCTTGTGGAAAAATGTAGAGAAGTTGAGGAGATGAAGAATAAGAGAGCTAGCCGAGGAGGGAATTTTAACTCAGGAGGACCTAGTCGGGCGAAGTATCAGAACAAGGGAAAACAGGTTGCTAAATCTTATAATCGACCACATGATAACAATGGGGGACGGGATAACCCAGGGAACCAAGACCTTGAGAAGCAAGTGGGACAAGGCATACGATGTTTCCGATGTGGAGAAGAAGGACATTATGCTTATGCTTGTACCTTTAACAGTACTACTTGCTACAATTGCCATAAACCAGGGCACTTTGCAAGGAATTGCGAGGCTCCGAAGGCGGAACCAATGGTGGATGTAGCTAGGATTACTCTTCCTACTGCTAGAGGACAGGTGTATTGCGTCGGCGCTGATTTATCTAGCGATCTGATTCAATATGACTGTGCGATTACAGGTAACCTCTTAACTACACTTTCTGATTCGGGGGCAACCCATTCCTTCATTGCTATGGATTATGTAAATTGTTTGAAGTTGTCCGTGTCTACTTTACTGCTAAGACTTTGACAGTAAATTATGCATGTTTACTTGTCAAATAACCATTCAGAATAGGGACTTCTCGATTAATTGATTGTTTACCTCTACAATAACCCAAGATCATTCTTGATAGGAATGGGAAGCCCTATCATTGGTTAATGATACATTGTACTCAATGTGTCGGCGTCATACCTAGTGTTTAGGTTTGGTACTAGGTGGATGTTCCGTACAAGGTGGAACATCAGCGACCTGCTGGGGTGTTGCGACCTTTAGAGATTACATGGAGTACTATCGAGTATTGTATCAGACCGTGATCCGAAGTTCACATCACATTTTTGGGAGCATTGCACGAAGCCTTCGGAACGAGGCTATGATTGAGTTCACCTACAACAAATAGTTTCCACGCAAGTATTGGAATGGCTCCAGAGGAGACTTTTGTGGGCGCAAGTGTCAAACGCCCTTGTGTGGGTATAAGGACGGTGAAAATATGATCGTCGGACCAGAGATGGTGCAACAGACTACAGCTAAGGTAAGGAAAATCAAGGAGAAAATGAAGACTTCACAAGGTCGTCAGAAGAGTTACGCGGACAAGCGTCGCAGACTGTTAGAATTCGAATAGGGTGACCATGTATTTCCGAGAGTCACACCTACTACGGGAGTTGGTAGGGCGTCAAGATCGAAGAAGTTGACTCCGAAATTCATTGGACCATGTCAGATTTCTGCACGAATTGGGCCTGTTGCTTATCGGATTGCATTGCCTCCGATACTGTCCAACATTCATGACGTGTTTCCTATATCACAGTTGAGGAAATATCTTGCAGATCCATCGCATGTGATCGAACCAGACACAATCCAACCGAAGGATAACTTGACATTCGAAGTACCACCTGTGAGGATTGAGGACAGGAAGATTTAGCGATTGAGGACCAAAGATGTTCGTTGGTCAAGGTGATTTGGAACCCAATTACTGGAGAGGCGACTTGGGAATTGGAGAGCAAGATGAGAGAACAACACCCAGAGCTAATTATCGACGCATAGTTTCGAGGACGAAACTAATTTTAGGGGGGGAGTAATGTAAGACCCGTAATTTTAAAGTACCATTTATGTATTTTTGGCGTATTTTGGATTTTGGCTCGGAGGCTTTTAAGCCAAAGTTAATAATATTTTGGAGTTTTATAATCAAAAAGATATTTCGATGCCAATTAGAATTTCTCGTCGATAAATAAATTGAATTTAACTGCGGTAAATACTTTACGGAGAATTTAAAGGCGTTTCGGGTGAAACGGTAATTTAATAAATATCTAGATTTTGAGATATTTGTTAAGTTATATTTATTATATATATATATGTTTGCTTGGAGGGAAAAAGAAAGGAAAACTAGAAGGAAGGAAAGAAAAGAAAATAGTATATAAGGAAGGAAGGAAAAAGGAAGAAAGGAAAAACAAAGGAAAGAAATAGAAAGGAAGGAAAATCTTCAATTCCTTCTTCTTCCTCTGAAAACTCACGCAAGGAACCAAGAAAATTCATCCTTCTCCATTTTTCGTTTTCGTTGCTTCCTTTTCTTCAAAACTAGTGACCCAAGGTTGGGTGTGAGTTAGATCAAGGTTTTGCAACTCCACTCTTCCTCTTTGATTCGAAAACGAAGAAATACGGTTTTTGAGATCCAAACACAAACCCCTCCGTTTCTCCTAGATCCAAACCTCATTTCTCGAAGAGATAGAAGGGAAAGTTGCTCACCATCACGCTACGGTGCTAGGGAACTAATTTGGAAGCGGCGTTGCGAGCGAAGATTTTACCGGAATTACTCGCGGTACCGGAAACGCACGTTAGAGCTAACGCGAAGGTAAGGGCTCCTTCCAAACTTTTAGTTTGCATTAGGGACTTATCTGTGGTTGTGTGGGAAGGGAATTTTGTTAGGGTTAAATGTATCGATTTGGGGAAAAACGAAACTAGTGCGTTATGGGTAAAACCTTAGAGTTAGGTTTTGTTTATATTGATGAATGTTTCGTGGTAAATGAATTTGAAGTCATTGTATATGATTATGAACAAATGAAATTGGTTGTATCTGGGTGTTATGTTGCTTTGATTTGTGTTCGTTGTTTTTGACATGCTCTTAATTGATATTGATGAGATTTGATGTGTGTATGGTTGGATTTGTGAATAAATGAATTGATATGTTTTGATGTGAGAATTTGTTGAGTTTGTGTTTGTGTGAAACTTGAAAACCATTAAGTTAAATGAGTATTAAGAATGGGGAATCTCTTAATGTCTCGTTTACTTAATGTGCGTTTGTTTGTGAAAAAATCGTTTAAGTTAACTGGGCGTTAAGAATGGGGAATCTCTTAATGTCTCGGTTACTTAATATTTTTGTTTTGAAAACCGTTTAAGTTAACTGGACGTTAAGGAGGGGGAATCTCTTAATGTCTCGGTTACTTAATATTTTGTTTTAAAGAAAAATCGTTTAAGTTAACTGGGCGTTAAGAATGGGGAATCTTAATGTCTCGGTTACTTAATATTTTTTTTTGAAAACTCTGGACGTTAAGGAGGGGGAATCTCTTAATGTCTCGGTTATTAATATTTTGTTTTAAAGAAAAATCGTTTAAGTTAACTGGGCGTTAAGAATGGGGAATCTCTTAATGTCTCGGTTACTTAATATTTTGTTTGAAAAACCGTTTAAGTTAACTGGACGTTAAGGAGGGGGAACCTCTTAATGTTCGGTTACTTAATATTTTGTTTTAAAGAAAAATCGTTTAAGTTAACTGGGCGTTAAGAATGGGGAAATCTCTTAATGTCTCGGTTACTTAACATTTTGTTTTGAAAACCGTTTAAGTTAACTGGGCGTTAAGAATGGGGAATCTCTTAATGTCTCGGTTACTTATTATTTTGTTTTGAAAATTGTTTAAGATAACTGGGCGTTGAGAATGGGGAATCTCTTAATGTCTCGGTTACTTAATGTTCGTTTTGAAAAATCGTTTCAGTAAAATGAGTATTAAGAATGGGGAATCTCTTAATGACTTATTTACTGAATGTTTTGTCTTGAAATCGTTAAGTTAAATGAGAATTAAGAATGGGGAATCTCTTAATGTCTCGCTTTTTTTTTATGTGTGTTTCGGTAAATCGTGCTGACCCGGGATAGGTGGCACCTTGGTAAACAGTAAAGGCCGTGATAGGCAGTACGTTTACGATTTACGTTTGGTAAGTCGTGCTGACCCGGGATGGGTGGCACCTCGGTAAACAGTACAGACCCGTGATAGGTAGTACGTTTACGACTTACGTTCCTGAGGAATTGTGTTTGGTAAGTTGTGCTGACCCGGATAGGTGGCACCTCGGTAAACAGTACGGACCCGTGATAGGTAGTACGTTTACGACTTACGTTCCTGCGGGAATTGCGTTTGTCCGTGAGAGACTGCGCAGGGGTTTGTCCGTGAGAGACTACGCCCTGGTTTAAGTTAGACGAGAATTAAGAATGGGGAATCTCTTAATGTCTCGTTTACTCGTGTATGTTTTGGTAAGTTGTGCTGACCCGGGATAGGTGGCACCTCGGTAAACGGTACGGACCCGTGATAGGTAGTACGTTTACGACTTACGTTCCTGAGGGAATTGTGTTTGTCCGCAAGAGACTACACCCTGTTGATTTGTGAACTGTTGGTTCATTTTGGTTGTGTAGTAATGTGTTATAAATGCTAAGTGTTATGTTTTGGAATTTTGGTGATAACATGTTTGATTGCAATACCATTTCGAAATCCATGATGTCGTAGTAATTGTGTTATCAGTGTTAAGTGTTAAGAATTGGGATTATGTATGAATGTGATTGAGTTAGTTTATGAATTTTTGAAAGAATACACAGGTAAATCGATTTCCCAATCGATTGGATGGAAGTCAGGGGCTTGGCCAAATGAACAAAATCGATTAGCCAATCGATTTTGTAAATCAGTTTTTTTAAAAAATCCCTTTCGAAATCGATTGCCAAATCGATTGGCAATTAAGTCAGGGGCTCAGCTATCCTGTCAATCGATTGCCCAATCGATTGAATCAAAGCCAGAGTTCAAAATTCCACTAAAAACCTTCAGGAAATCGATTTGGAAATCGATTGGTAATAAGTCAGGGGCTCCGTTATCCTGTCAATCGATTGGCAAATCGATTGATTCAGCCCAGGATTCTATTTTTCATTAAAAATCTTCACCCCAATCGATTGCCCAATCGATTGGCTCAGTGAAAATCCTCATTTTTAGTTGTATGAATAATTGCTCATGAATCTATCCATGTCTTGTTTTATTATGTGTTAATTAGGAGATCGAGAACTGCATTTTACCTTCATTTTCATTGGCAATGTACTGTATGAACTTTTCGCATATTGAAAATCCTGTTAAGGTGCATGCTTAGTTAAAAAGTTGTTTTGAGCATTCAAAAAACTTAATTGCTATGTGTTAACTGTTATTTTCTGGTTTGGTGACCTTTACACTATTGTGGAAATCTGGGCTTTGCCTCAGATGAGAGTCAGGACGGCCCTACTGGTTCGTACCCTTGCGGAACAGGGATGGAGATGGAAACGCTTGACTGCTGTTAGTAGGAGTATCTCACGGGCGCGGGAGATCAGTCAGGGTGTTTAGTGTTTTCTAAATTGATCAGACTAGGTTGTCACAGAGGGAACTATGTCTTTCTTTTGTATTGCATTTATTTTTAAAATGGAAGACCTGTACCCTATACTAATATTGTCAGGCTTGACATGTATTCCGATGGGTTACACATTACCATTTATGTTGTTGGGTAATGGTTTGGATTATAATTGGAGTAACTTTCCGCTGCTGTTAAATTATAATGACTTCCAATTATTTTCCAAAGCATTTCTTTATTTATTTCTCTGGCTTTTATTTTAAATCTTTTAAAAAAAAATATACCCTCGCTTTTGAAAAAACGGGTGTTACACTCAAAAAACCTTTTTCTTCGTTTTCGAATCAAAGAGGATAGTGGAGTTGCGAAAACCTTGATCTAACTCTCCCCCAACCTTGGGTTATTAGTTTTGAAGAAAAGAAAGCGACGAAAATGAAAACGGAGAAGGAGAGAAAAGTGGTTCACGGTCGATCAGAGGAAGAAGATGGAAAATTCCAATTTTCCTTCCTTTCTTTTTCTTTCCTTTATTTTTCCTTTCTTCCCTTTTCCTTCTTTCCTTTATATACTCTTTTCTTTTCCTTTTCCTTTTCCTTCCTTCTAGTTTTCTTTTCTTTTCCCCCAAACAAACATATATAAATATAATAAATATAACTTAAAAATATCTCAAAATCTAGATATTTGTTAAATTACCGTTTCACCCGAAACGCATTAAATTCTCCGTAAAGGATTCACCGCAGTTAATTTCAATTTATTTATCGACGAGAAATATTAATTGGCATCAAAATATCTTTTTGATTATAAAACTCCAAAATATTATTAACTTTGCTTAAAAGCCTCCGAGCCAAAATCCAAAATACACAATAATGCATAAATGGGACTTTAAAATTATGGGTCTTACATTAATATTTTTAGCTTGTTTCTAAACTTTGGTCGAATTTTGAATTATAATTTTATTGTGTTGCCTTTAATTTTTTAATATTTATATTTATGACATTTTCTTGCTCTTGTAGGTCAATAACTTGAGCTTTAGATATCGGATTGAATCGCATAATGAGCAGACGTTGGAAAGATAAATATCTGAGCTACAACTTTTTTGTGGAGAAAAGCTCAATTCTAACTTTACTGGGTCTAAATTGTAAATTTCGTAATCGGGACTGGACTATTGGTGTGAAATTTTAATTAGCGGGTCACTGTTTTTTTAAAGCCCATATACCTTAAACTTGTTTATTAACCCAGTATACCCGGAAATATAGGATTCAAATTGCTACAGAGATAATAGTTTATATTGTAATTTTATAGATTAATCCACGAGTTCAGAGTTTCATTAGCACCTTGAGATTCAGGTTACACTGTCAATTTTAATCATCCATTCTATTCTTGTTTATATTCAGATATATTTGATATTTTGATTGCTTAAATTGATTTCAATATGGATTGATATAATATTATTGACCAATAATTTGGTTTCGTTTTCTAATTTAATGAATTATATTTTTACGATGATTGATCGTTAATTGTAATATTTGGTGATGATCGTGATTCTTAATCCAATCAAAAGAAACAAATTCAACATAGGATTCTTACGCTTGTTTGATTCAATTATATAGTCAAATAAGTAATAGAATCACAATTTAGAACCTAATAACTCCATTGTGATAAGAATCTGTGAGTAGGTCTGAAACTTAATAAGTGGATTAATCGTTCTTGCTCATTGTTAAATATTTTAATCTTTATTAAAAAACCCCTTTCATTTATCAATTTTTCATTCAGTTATTATTATTTATTTGTAGTCCTTTGCGAAATGATTCGAATTGTTATATACCTATTATTTATGACATTTTATCATTGGATTTTACCCGTGTGCGACACGAATCAATTGGCGCCGTTGCTGGGACTCTCTGATAATATATTAACCTTGTTTTTAGGCGACTGTCTTGGATTGCTCCGAAACCAGAAAATTAGGAAAAAAATAAAGGAATAGGAATCTGTATAGTTCCTTATAAGTTCTTATTTGATTTCTAGAAATTTTGGTGGTATTGTTATATTTTTTGGATTTTATTTGATAGGGTTTTCGATTTTTCACTTCAATTTTAGCATTTGGGACATTGTTGGAATTTTCAGAATTGTTATTTTATACTGCATTGTTATGATGATGCATGACTAGGGCTAGTTCTGTGAATCTTCATTCTCTTGAACCTGAATAGATAGGACATTTCATTTACGTCGTAGACTTAATAGAGCTGCTAGTGTTAACGAGTTAGAGTCAATACTGAAATTGACAACTTGTTGCAAAATATGGTTGATGCGAATAATGGGACCTTAAGACAACTTGTTGCACCTAATGCATTATGTGTCATATATCTTGAAGCATTATGTGTCATATATCTTGAAGTGACTGTACCATTTGAACTTAAATTTGGTTTAATACACTAGCTTCCAAAGTTTAATGGTCTTGCAGGTGAGGATCCCCACAAACACTTGAAGGATTCCATATTGTGTGTTCTACCATGAAGCTTCAAGGAATCACAGAGACCACATTAAGCTGAGAGCCTTCCCCATTTTATGAAGGCTTGCTATCTATGGAGAGAAGCATTTTGGAGTTGCTAGTGGGGAGCACTTGTCGATAGGACCCCAGAAGCGGCAAGGGCTTTGATTGAGAACATGTCCATTAATTCTCAGCAGTTTACAACTAGAAGCAATTCATTATGTTGATAAAGGGTGTGAATGAATTCAAGCTTCTTCCCACAAAGAATTTAGAAGGAAAACTTGATGAGTTACATCTTTAGTAAAAAAATTGGAATTGGGTTAAACCCAAGCAGTGGTCTGTGGTATTTGCACTTTCTCCACAACATCCTTTAGATCATGTCCTACATTGCTAGAGATCCAATTGCTGATGCTCCTCAAGCATATGTTAGCAATTATACAATCTTTCAAGCCAATTATGATCTATCATCAACAGGTGCAATCCTGGTTGGAGAACCACCCCACTTGAGATTAGGGAATCATCTGCATAACAGCAACCTAGGCAGCAACAACAAACTATTCCTCAACAACAAAACAATGCACCTTCATTAGAGGACCTCGTTAAACAGATGGCTGTCCAGAATCTCCATTTCAACAAATAACAGATTCCACCTTTCACAATTTGGAAACAAAAGATTGGTTAGCTAGCCCTTCAATCAATCAATTGCAGGACTCAGGGGTCAATACCAATTGCTTGCATAATCATAGAAAATCCAAATGCTCCCGAATGTCAGTTCAATTACATTTAAGGTCTGGGAAGGTGTTTGAAATAACAAAGGTACCTGAACTGTAGTGCACAATACAAGATGTCGAGCGATACTTCATTATCTGGAAACTGATTGATGTGAGCAATATACCACTTAGTTTTCCTCAAAGGGCAGTGAGGACTTAAGAGAAATGGAAGAGATAGATAGGGACAACGAGATCCTAGATACATTTAGGAAGGTGGAAGTAGCATTCCCCTTCTTGAAGCAATTAAACAGATTCCAGATATGCAAATTTCTAAAAGATTTTGTGCACACACAAGGAGATTAAAAGGTAATGAAAGAGTAAACATGGGGCAAAATGTTTCAGCCCTCATTCAGCCTATGTCTCAGAAATGCAAGATCATGGAACTTTTTCCATTACATGCAAAGATCATGCCTCAGATTTAAGAGCTTCCATTAATGTTATGCTACATCTATTTTAACTCTCTTATTCTTAGACCTTTACAGAGTATAGATGTTACCATTCATTGGCGAACAGGGCAATGCTCGCCCGCTGGACTTGTGGAGGATGTACTTGTTCGAGTTAATGAATTATATTTTCTGCAGATTTTACATTCTGTATATATTTACTTACAATATATACATATATATTTATATATTATAATTAAACCCAAAACCAACAATTATCTAACAACTCTACCCCCACCATTTCATTCCCCTCTTAGTCTAATTTAATAAAAATATCTACGTTCTATCGCGGCACTCAATTATTGTCCGGTCAATTTTCAACAACCCGAGACTATTTTTTAACACAAAATTGCCCCTAGGGTATTAAATCTTCTATTTTTAAATCTTCGTAATCGGAAATGCTGGGAAGTTTTTTTTTTTTTAAATATTGCCAACAAATTAATTTGTGATCCAATTTCCCAAAAAAAATATTTTTTTTGGCATTATTTTTTTTTTGTAATTTAATTTATAACTCCTCAAATACCCAAAACTTTGGCTAACAAGGCGCACCCACCTTAAAGAAGAAATTCCACACCAAAATACCCTAAAATTTGCATAATTTAGGATTAAAACTATGGGTCTTACCATACACCGCCTCCCCTTTAAAATTAGTTTCGTCGTCGTTTCATCCCGAAAACTTAAAGTAACGAGGTAGCAATTGCCACCACTAGGGTGTTTGTACTCATTTTCAACACCACTAGTTTCACAACTTGTTTCACCGGGGCCCCCCTAGTTCTCGAAAAAAAAAAGTGTTGCCTACCCCTTTCATAGCTGGGTGTTTAATAACTTTCCACACAATATAGTCGGTTAAGGCTCGCGTCCCGTTCCATCTCAAACATGGATTGTACTAACTTATTCAACAAGATGGATTAAGGATGATTCGGGGTCCCCAAGTTGTCTCAAAAAATAA